>SJVG01000349.1:0-35360 GCA_034774675.1 Scedosporium minutisporum
CTCCACCCCCATCGGCACCATCGCCTCCGTACAACCCGGCGAATACAACCTTACATATTTCCTCCCGACGACCTGACAGAGGAGATTATGCATGCTATCCGTATGAAGGGGCGTTATCGTCCCCGCGGGGCCGAACCAAGCGTTAAGTTGCGGCGAGGCGACCTTGGGCTTATTCTGTTTCGGGTCTGGGTGTAGGGGCGGATCAGTCCAGAGGTAATCGGGCAGGAGGACGTCGTTTCTTAAGGATGGGATTTGAGCGAAGAGGTCGTGTTGGGCTAGGTAGCCTTTTTGTTTTGCAACGGTGGTGGTGGAGGAGAGGGTTGGGTCGATGTACGTTGTTAGAAAATCCTTGAAGGGGACTATCTTTTGGGTCCAGCCTTCGTCGACGTAGCTGCGCCCTATTTCGATGGGCACGTATCGTCTGCCGTTAAAGGTTCGGGAGAGGAGGTAGGTCGGATTCGACCACGGTCGGTCTGTAAGGGCGGGCCAGTCGTTCATGAGATCTGTAAAGATAATTGGGGTTACGGGTTCTGGATTCGTTGAGGGATCGATGTATTTTTGGAACGTGTCCATAGAGACACCGTTGATGCGCTCGATGGGCTGTGATACGGGGGGTTCGAAGGCGACTGCGGACGAGAAGCAAGAGGTCCCATCTTGCCGCTGTGGTGTGCGGTGTTGTTCATACTCGTCGTGAGAAGCCTTGAATCGCTTTGCGTCTCGACGATCCGAGTTGTCCGACCTACGGCTCGGAGCATCCCAAGCGTCTTCAAGCAACGCAAGAAGCCTGTTAATCAAGTCCCTCCCGCGCCCAGGCCCGCCTCCAGCAACGATGAGGGCCATATCCAACATCTTCACTAGCTCATCCACCTCCCTGCCCGCCTCCTCTTCCTCGTTCCCTTTCCGCCCCTCATCCCACATCCTCCGTAACCCAGACCTCAACACACCAACATGAAACATCAAGATCCTCACATCAACGTACAACTCCCTCCAGCAATCTGGCACCACCTCGAACCGAAAAGCTAGAAACTTCCCATCCGCCAATTCCAAAAGATCACCAAGTCTTTTCCACAGAAAATGCCCCTCGTTCCCTCGCGTAAGACCGCCATCTCCCTTGGAGGGATTTGGGTCCGGAATGTTCGCGGCAGGGAGAGACTGGAGCTGGAGGACGAGAGCGGCTTCGCGGCCGAGGAGGCTCGCGATGGCTGCTCCGCAACCGGCTATTGCGTTTGAATTGGTTTTCTTTGTCTTCGGCTCAGTTCTATTTAAGTTTGATTCGGCGACCGCCGTGCAGGAGGTATGAATGCTAGTCGTGGCATTGTGGAGGGCTGTGAGGAGCTCGTCCATAGCGGTTGGCATAGCCTGATAGTGGAAAATGTGGTGTCAAACTGGATGTAGACAGAACCTAACGTCTCATTAGGCCGTGCAAAATACATAGGTTTTCCAAACTGGCAAAATTATCTCAACCCATGATGGTTAACTAGATATAATAAGACAAGACGTGGAAAGTGCAGAAATATGATCAGTCCAGAACAGTGTGGTGATTAGCTTGATACAAAGGTATAATTCGTCACCTCCCAGCCCAGCCTACCAAATACCAACAATGACCCGCAGAGAGAGCCAAGATGACCACCACCTTGTCCATTTGAATTCGGCAGCCTCACATATCCAAGTCCAAAGTAGATTGAATGAGTAGCCGCGATGATAAACTCATGGTTCCGTCGCCGGTCGTTCGGAGCAGACTGTCTTCTTGTTTTAACATTAACTCCTCATTGCCCAGCTATGTATGTCTCGTGAGCATCCGATTGAAGCGCAATAATAACAACAATAGAGTATTTCTAGATTGAAATGCACAAGGGCTATTTCTACATGGCATGGTAACATCTAGATAACCTATTTGAACAAGAAAAACAGCAAAGAAAAAAAAGGAGGGAAAAAGGAAGAACTTAAAAAGGAAAAAAAGTATCCCTCAAGCAAGCCTCAACTCGCCCTCGGCCAAACCCGCTCGCTGCCTTCTATCTTTTTTTAGTGATTAATATACACCGATATAAATCATCCCTGGCCGTAATAGCACACACATCATTGATGTCGATCCTGTAACCCATTAATTCCCTCATCTCCATCAAAGTCATCAGTCATGAAAAATATCGTCAAAAGGGAAAAGGAAAAATGGAAAAGAACATGAGAAAAAATAAGAAAATATCATATCGTCGAATGATATCGGGATCGAACGGTTGGCGCTCTTCGAAACGATGGGACGACGTAGATTTTGAGGGGAATCTGCTGATTATATATTCCGAAAAATAAGTCGAGTAGTTGAAGAAAGGAATCGCCTGTTCTTCCTTCACTTTCTCTCGGTTGTGTCGAGGGAGCATGCCGGACAAGACCTGCTTGATGGCATTGTGGATGTCGTGCGGGGAAGGGATTAAGAAGAAAAAGAAAATGAAGGGACCAAAGTCAGACCTCGTCGACAGCACTCAACACTCATATCCTACATCAGGTGTAAGAAGGAATCCAACGACAGCTCAGGTATGCCGCCGTCCCTTCTTTCTCGCAACCATCTCTTCCAATTCTTCGTCGTCGTCATCGTCATCGTCCTCGTCTTCGTCGTCGTTGAAGCTCAATCTCCCAAACTTTTCTCTTAGCGGGGGAATCGCTAAAGCCATACTCAGGCTCCTGGGTAGTTCTTCCACAGCCCCACCTCGTCCACCACCGCCAGGGCTTGTTGCCTCCGCGGTCCTCCACAGCCTAACCACCTCAGGCCCATCCCATAAATTCTCCCTCCTCGGCCAATCCTGCAAGACGTTCAGGGCTCTTTCGCGCATGGACTCATCGTGGCAATTGCACACGACAAAGTGTAGCGGACAAACGATCCCGATATCAATCATGAACCGTCTCCCTTGCTGCGTCCCTGTAGCCATAGAGGAAATGCCCCGCTTAATCGACTCTGCAATCTTCACAATGTCCTCATAGGGATCCTCAAATGAGGAGCCGATATACTCAGCCGCGGGAGACACGGGTGGAAGAGAAGTGCCCTTGCTGAGGGAGTTGCACAGGTCCTTGCAGCAGGTAAAATGCAACTTGTCCATCAACATTGAGACATACTCTATCCCCCACGACTTTGGAGAGTTCGGCCCCTGGTAAAACTGCTGTAACCTATCCTCGAGCCTCGACGCCCTAAAACAGAGGACGTCTCGTCTGGCAGCGGGTAGCGGCGATGTCCCATCACTAGCTACCGACGGGGGATGCTGCCAAATCCAGCTGAGGGCGAATACATCGCGGCAAAACTGCGCCACTGCGCGGTGTGCCTCTTTGATGTCGGTGAACTCCGGAAACCGTATATCCTCCGAAAGATTCCGCGAGTGATATAGTTTTAGAGCAATGATGGGTTCGAAATCGTTGGTGTAAAGACATGCAGAACTCTCCAAGGTTGCAAATGCGCGTAGTATACAATCCATCTCTTTCCCGAGGGGGTTAGCCGGTCCAGGCAGGTCAGCGCACCCCAGGGGGTCGGCCAAGGTCTGGAGGGTCTCGAGCGGGATCGTATTGATGATCGTCAGGCCTGATCGGAGATGCCTTAGGGCGTCGCGCCAATTGTTGCGCAGGCTTTCGATGTAGACGAATGCGAGGCAGCAGACAAGCGCAAGAGTCATACCGCCAGGCGAATCGAGATCGGCATGCCGCAGTAGGGCCATAGCCTGTCCGTAATGCTCCAGCATAACAACCTCGGATTGCTGGGAGGCCGCCCCGCCACCAAGAGCGCCAGCACCGCTCAGCAGACCGTCTCCATCCCGGTAAATCCGTAGCGCAGCGCCGAGCGCAACTATGGCATGCCGTACAGTACGATCCTGCATGCACATTCGAGGCACGGTCCACTTCCAAAATTCGTCAAGGTTAGATACATGCTGCGACAGTCCCTCTTCAGCCACCCTCGTAAATTCGTCCAAATATTTTCTCTCGATATCCGTTAGGTCGATCTCAGGTGTCAGCGACACCGGCCCGGGAGGTTGAAGTGGGGGTAATCCGGATACCAAAATAGATGGCGTCGCAGGGTTTGGGTGGTGGAATCCGGCAATGGGCGGAGGCGACGACGATGATGACGATATCGATGCGGCTGAGGCGACAGAGGCGGCAACGGTGACGACAGGAGTAGTGGCAAGTCCCCTCTCAGCTGGCCCACTACTGGCAGCTATGATGCTCGGCCTCGTTGACGACGAGGAACCCGCGGCTGGATTCGCCACCACAACGGCTGGCTGGAGACCTCGTGACCGGTGCTGGACTAGCAGCTGATTAGGCGGCGGCTGCTTCTTGGGTGCCGTTGCCTCGGTATCGTAACCGTCGCACACTCGTCCGGTCGACGTGCATCGAACGCAGGCGGGTTTTTCTTCGCCACATTTCACTCTTCTGATTCTGTATGGATGGGAGGCCGGTCAGCTTATATCGGACGTGGCGTTTTTTCCCCCCATGACTCGATGACGGCAGACTGGAATGAGGGAGAGACAGGAGAAATGTAAGAGTGTTGACAGAGAGGCCACGCGTTGAATAAGGTAGAGGTAAGAAATGGATGGAGAGGGGCCAGAGAAGAAGGGATGAAGGGGAGAGGAGGATCAAATCAATACGTACTTACTGCAACAGGGTTAGCGAGCGAAACGTTAGCACTCTGCAAACTCTGGAGTAAACGGGTTGAACATTATCAAACTTGTCTCCATCGTCGCTGGCCTCTTGAGCTGGCGGAAGACGTTCGAAATCAAAAGAAAAAAGGAAAAAAAGGAAAAAAAAAAAAAAGACAACGCAAAGAAAAGCCAAGGAGGAAAATCCTTGCATCGATAAAGTCAAGAATAGGCAAGTAAAACAACGAGGAAAAATCGAGGAAAAATCGAGGAAAAAAAAAAAACTTCTCGGGGTCCAGCAAAACCCACAACGAGAAAAAAAAAAATTCGATATACGAAAAACTATGAAACAGCATGGAGAGGGGAAAGGGAGAAAGGTCGATGCTCACCATGTAATGCAGCCCGTCCTCACTTTGGGTTTACTCGCCCTTGTCCTTTTCTTGCTTTGTTGATTCTGCGAACTGGGAGCTCTACCACTGGTCGTGGCGGAGGCTGCCCTTTGCGAGAAGCTTTCTGAGCTGCTACTTCCCGGAGTACCCGGGAACTGTCCCTGATGAGGAGAAACAGGTATCATAGCTTGTCCAACACTGTCTCCTGGCTGGAGAACAAAGTGGAGTTGCCGGTCCTGGTCCTGATGCTGATCCTGGTCCTGACGTTGGTTTAGGCCTTGGTGAGTAGGCTGCAGCTTCTCGTCGGAGTCGCAGGTGAACCAGGCCCGGGAGTAGGTCTGCTCGGGGACGGGGACGATGACGGGGCCTGGGACTTGGACAGGGACGTGATGATCGTGGTGGAAGAACGGGACCAGTCTTCCGCTCGCTTTTAATCGACCCCCTCTACTACTTGTAGATGTTAACACGACTGACTGGAGCATGTCAGCTCTGTGGTCATTGGTCGACTTTGTTCTGAGACGATGGAAAGGGTGAGAAAGGGAGGAAGAAGGTGGGAGGGTTAGTCATAACAGCTGGCAATAATGAGGCGAGGTGCCACTTGTTGTTGTTGTTGCTGTTGCTGTTGCCGTTGCAGCGCAAGGACGCGAGAGAGAATCCCAGTGGACGGCGAACAGGTGATCCTAGGCTGGGGCTTGGTTCGGGTTATTGCACACCCCTCGTCTGTTTCCCCCCGTCCAGGCAAGGGTACGTAGTATGTGGAAGGAGCGTGTCAAAGATCAGGATGACGACGCCAAGGGTGTATGTAGGCCCTTAGGAACAAACCCCATAAGCACGAGGATGGTTTCCTATAGAAGAAACCAAGGAGAGGGTGGAAGTGAGTTGAGTTCAGTTGGGAAAAAAAGGGGGCGAAAGTCGATAGTGGGTCAAGTAGGAGTAGTGTCTATGGTCTCCCATGGGAATGGGTATGGGCCACTCTTAATACTTTTATATCGAATCAAAGGCGATCCTTGACTAGGTTCCAGGATAGCGTCGTTGAGTTCTGCCCTACCATGCGATGCGATGCGATGTCCTGCCGTGTTATATATACCGTGGGTGCGTGGATGGGGTGGTATGCGTCTCCACGTAGTTTTCCGTGCTAGTAGGACACGGAGGAGGAGACGTGGAGGTATTAGTGCGGACTAGCAGTAGTCGATAATAGTGCATCGAGGTAGTTGTAGTCGGTTTAAGTTGGCTTGCACCTGCACTAAAAGATGATGGGACGCCTCAAGTGTCTCCATCAAATAAATCCTTGTCTACTTCGACTGTCGGTCTAAACTGCTAAACTTGTCTACTTGGCTGATCCGTGCTTTCCCATTGCATTCCCACTCGAGTACTTCGCAATACTTGATACTTGCGGACATTGGGACCTTCGAGGAAAGGAAGGAACATTGGACGAGGGATGGAGATGGATTTCCGAATCTGGAATGTACAATACTTCGTGCTTGTGGGAACCGGAAACAGCAACCGCGGCAGAGACCTGTATGTAGGAACGTGTAGTTGCATATATATGCATGCGTTTAAAATCACGAAGGATTCGATGGCGAAAAGGGCGCTGCCAGTGACCAGCTATGGCTTGATCAAACCTGCGTGGTGGCAGCATACCAGACATCATTACACACTCATACGAGGAAAATCGATTCCGGAGACACCAAGCGTGCAAGTCGCCCTCTTCTTCCCTTAGGTTGCCCCTTCTCGCCCCCTTATGCTCCCTCCATCATTTTCCCTTACTTTCTTTTACGTTCCCTTACGTTCAAGTGTCTTCCCGATGCTTCTCTGGTTTGCAATTTTGGGATCCTCAATAATACGAATTATGACTGGAACTATCGGTGTCGGGGGGTGTATGTATGGATTTTGATGCATCAGACTTGTAGCTAGCAGGATTCGGACATGGGCATAGATAATTACAGAGCCAAGGGAGCTCAGATGCACGTCAGTGGCCTGCACATGGACCAATGTAGTGGAGTGTATGAAGGACGCGCGAAGTAGGG
The DNA here is from genome assembly GCA_034774675.1 of Scedosporium minutisporum. Taxonomy (NCBI): domain Eukaryota; kingdom Fungi; phylum Ascomycota; class Sordariomycetes; order Microascales; family Microascaceae; genus Scedosporium; species Scedosporium minutisporum. Next base: position 7,024 of record SJVG01000349.1, read on the forward strand.
GTCAATATACACAGCAAATCCATCAATTGTCGTGTAGATCATAGATTCCTCGCTAGAGCCTCCAACAATATTCAGTCCTAGTCCAAAGTCGTCCGACCCTCCAATGCACACTCTCCAAGTTTAATGTGATACTTTTGAGAAGATGATAGGTCTCAGCTGCCAAGCCACACAGCAGACGTCAACCCATATCCACTCCAGAAGCGACACCCGAGTCTTAAATCTATTTTTTAAATGCCAGCTCAAAGTTGACTTTTCAGCTGGTGTGGACATGATTTAGCCATCGACGATTGCTGTGTCTTCTGCTTCGTGGTATCAATCCTAAATCCCAATCCTCCAACCGCTCTGGTTATGACACCATGACTCTGCTTGGCATTTGCCGATAAATGTCATTGATTTCAAATCCCGGTTGGTACAAGTAGCAACGGCTGAACAGCGAGATTAAAAAAAATCACTCTCACAAATAAATTCCGGGGATTGGCAGGCGTCCAGCAACTCGAACCTTGCGAACAACACCGTTCAGGCTCTTGTCATCCCGGCTATCTGGTACATGATTAATTTGGGAACGGAGACTATACTGTTTTGGACCATAGGCCCATAGAGTATAAGATCATTGCTTCGTCAATGTAGTAGCAGGAGGTACCATCCCTCTCCGAGGTTGTATCAATGTTGTATCTGAATTATTGGGCTCGAATACTACTCTACAGAGAAAATATTCCAAAAACACGAGGCTACGCCCCATCTGCAAAGTATCAAGTTGATTACTGACCGACATCAATTTCTAAGAACACTGTCATGCTTAGGGATTAAGAAAAAAAGCCACAGAATCGTCGGTGAATATGTGTGGAAATCATGCTCCCCCCCCTTCGCCCGCCCCCCGAAGGCCTGGCGCACACCGACGTGATGTGGACCGACGCCGCAAAAAGAAAGGCCGAATTCGGTTGAAAGGGGAAAGGGAGCGAGGGAAGAGGAGAGGAAGGCCGCAGGAACACAATCAAGAAGCAAAAAAATTAAGAAGAGCGAGTACATCCACACTGCACATTCTATGGTGGTCTACAACTAAGGATCGGCATGCAATAGGTTCTAGATTCGACAAGGGGATAAGATCGATCGAGTAGATCTTGCATGTTGAAAGAAGGGGGGAAAAAAAAAATGGACGGGCTGCATGATCGCGTGGCGCTAACCAACTTCTCCTATTTTGATACTCCCATCCCATCCCGTCTTCTGAAATAACACCAAGGTGGCTCATGTGGCTCTGTCTTCGGCTTCACGGCACGCGCGAGGGTCCGATGGCTTGCCCATCGATATAAATTGCCCTGCATATTACGCCCGGGTCTCTTAGCTAGTCTGGTCGCCGGATATCCACGGCCTATTATTATGACCCTCGTCTTGGAAGCCTCATTACGAGGGGGGGAGGAGAACAAAAAAGGGCCGTAGAGGAGTGATGGAGAAGAAGAATCTCTTCGATGTTCGATTTGCCACAGCGGGAACACCACAGCTTGGTTCCAGCCAAGTGGGATCCCTCGCCTTCCCATGGCATTGGATCTAGGCTTTTTCCCCAAGCCGGCGGGACACACCGAGACCGAGTCTCTGGAGGCCTAATGACGAGAAGCTTACTTGGCGCAACCATGAAGCAGAAAGACCGATTCAACAGGTGACTCGTTATAAAAAAAAAGCAAGCTGGAAATGTCCTACCAGGATCATCCAGCTAGGATCATCATGGTGACACAAGGGGAGGGAAGAAAAGATGTCCAGCCGCTTGGCTCCTTTTCATGGAACTTGGAAGTCTTCGATGCCGCGGACTATTGAAAATGGAAGCTCGACTAGCAGGGAGTTTAACCCGGTGTGGTTTAGATCGTTCCTGCACAATGCGAGAGAAGACAAAAGCGGTTTGTTTTGAGCTTGAACGCTTGGCCAGACTAGGGGAGCGGCCTGCAGCAGAACTCACAGCAGAGGCGGACTCACACGGCATATCCGCCCTCCTGGCTGCTGCAGAATGTTGGAAAAACCTAGTCCAGGTCTTTCGTCATTGTGCAGCGGCCTTGTCGGCGCTAATTTTTCCCGTCTGCAGTCGAGGTGACCCGAGGAGTCGGGGACTGGGTTGGAAAAAAAAGGCGTTTTTTTCATCCTCCTCGAGCCATCCTTGAAAGAGTAGGTAAGAACGTGGGTTGAAGTTGGCAGCCACACCATCTTGGGACGTAAATGCGATCTCATTCGATGAGACATGCCCCCCCAGAGCATGTAGATGTGTTACATCGATCCAGAACACGCCCACCTGCGCATCTCCACGACCTGCTCCGTCAATTAACAGCACTCCGCTAACATGCCGTCTTGAGCTGAAGGTAGGACGAAGTGAGAGTGGAAAAAAAAATTTCTTTCTTCTCCTTTCTCCCAAGGAAAAAATTTCTTCGAGTTGACAGCAGAAAGGACCAGGGATCCCAACCACGCCGTTCGGCCATCACCGCCGCCCGTTGTCGATGCATGTCTTTCCCATCCTGCACCCTCTGATTGAACGTGGTCCCCAACGAATCCGACCAAACTCCTGAATTTCTCCAGGGTGCAGATGTCGTCTTCCGTTTTCCTCTTCCCGTGTTTGCACACTACATTACTCCCTGGCACCCTGTAACCCCAGCTTCCCGGTCCGCCCGTCTTTCGGCACCTATTCGGACTTTTTCTTCTTTTTTATTTCGGACTTAGCTGGCGAGGGTTTTTTTCACCTTCTCGAATTTCCACGCCAAGTTTTGTGACGCAAGTGGTCGGTCTAGGCATCGGTCTCTAATCCAGTTTTGGTGAGCCAGCATGGCATTTCATGGGTCTGAGTGGCAAATAATTCTAGAGTGAGTAAAGGAAAGAGGGAGTAGAGGAAAAAGTTATGTTGTCCCGTCGTGATACGTCAACACCTCTTCTGCCTTGATCTCTGGGCCATCTCGACGTTGACCTGGCCGCTACTCGTGGAACCAAGGGCGGAGTTGCGCGCTGCCTGGAAGAAGTCCGCTTCTTTGCCTTGGTCGACAACCAACGTCCACATTCAATTCGGCCTCCGAGATGCCATGTCAAGCTGAGGCTGCGGCTCCGCTGGTCCCTCAAGGCCAAAGAAAACCGCACCTGACACGTACTATTACCTTATTTTTTATCAATCCCAACGACCATCCAATACTTCGATAATAAAATTAAAAATCACCGTCAGCCCTAGTAGAACACGATAAATTGTGGGTGAGGTGATCTAAGAAAAGGGTTTCCAATGAGGTCGACAGAATTTTGTATGTCGTCGTCACATGGTCCCTACTGGACTGGCGGTCTGACATCCGCAGCCATCCATCTTCCTTCAGCCTGCCATCACATCATAGCTGCGCAAAAGGATGCATCTCAAAAAAGAAGGCGGCACAGTAGTTTAAAACGACAGGCGAATAGACAACAAGGACAACGAGGCTAGGCGAAAACGGTAGAGTAAAACAGATTCTCCTCGGAGAAATTACACGAAACGCCCGCCGATGAGTCCATTGTCAGGCGAGCTTCGCCTAACACGAGAGCTTCGAACACATCCCTTGCTTTTTTCGTTCTTTGTCATTCTTACCAAGGGTCAATGAATATGTTCGCGGAAAATCTCGTATTAAACAGATACTTATTCTGCCCTTCCTGGTCGATCCTTAGTCCTCTTTTAGATAAACGCCAGAAACCCAAAAAAGAAAGTCTCGACAGAAAGAAAAAGGATAAAAAAAGGGGAACCTAGAAAACCAGAAACTAGAAACTAGAAAACAAGGAAGAATGCCACGCCGAACCACCAATGCAATTGACAGATGAAAAGGAAAGGTCTGCGGAGTGGCGAATAAGGAGGAACAATACATCAGGCGACCTATTCATCCTGGGCCCGTCCACAAGGGCGACCGAAATTCACGTTCCTACCACTTCCGTATGTTCTAAAAGACGTGAAACAAGAATAAAAAAAGGACCTAGTCGAAACAAGGAAGGACGTAAGGGCGGTTGGTTTTCCCCCTTTCCCCTGCGGCCCTTACGCCCATCGCGATGGGTATCTGTCAGTGGTATATCCCCTTCCCAGCCTCGCATTGGCGAACGAGGATCGCGGCGCATTGCCACTAGTGCTTCCGCCGCTTCCACCGCCCGTCGCGAGACTCGAACCCGCGAATCTCCTTTCGCCTCCTCCCTGCAGCGGGCTCGAGTCTCGGTTCCACCCACGCTGTTCTAGCGCAGCCATCTCCCGAGAGTTCCGCGGCGAGGCTGTCTTCATGTCACCCATACTAATGGCCTTCTTGAGAGGCGACTTCGCGTGCGAGTAAACTCCCAAATTCCCTCCAAAGTTGGTCCCCGTAGAAGTTCCTGTCGAGGCCCTCACGGGGGTTCCCATAACACTGCTCCCGCCAACCGTAGAGCTAACAGTTGTCGGCGGCGCTGGGCTCGCGACTCTCGGCGTCATCATCGCCGCCGGGAGGCTTTGGCGATGCGCGGGTGACCGGATGTCACGTTGCGCTGATTTGTAAGCCTCGGTCTTATTCAATAGAGGCGTTGCTGCGGGGGAGAAAAGGCGCGGGCTGAGGACGTTGGGATACGCGTTGTTATCCGGGTTAATGTGTTTTGTGTAATTTGGGTTCGGGTGGGTCTGGAACTCCCTCTTGATCACGGTAGTCGGCGTTCCGGCCTCCGAGAAGAGCGAGACGCTCTGCGTAAATAGGTTGGGGTCCGTCTTACTGGGCTCGGTCACCGTATCAACCTGAGTAGACACATCCCGCACCACGGGGTGAAGACGAGGATGCACGAACTTGGCGTCATACTCGTGCAGCACCTCCCGGTGGATGATGGACATGTCCTTGCCTTGCTGCGTGAAGCGGGACTGCATGAATAAAAGTTGACCCGAGAGTATGACCTGTAGGAGGATGCAGTTGAAGACTGTTACGCTGGGTCGTGGGTCCAGGGGCGCAATGGGAACGAAAAGCAGGTACACAAGTACATGGCCAGGGCTGAATAGGCAGAAGATTTGCATGCAGAGGGGCAGAGGGTCCCACACAGATATCTCCCACACATCGTTGGTCTTGTCTGCATGCGCGCGTGACTCCGCCGTTTCGTTTGCGATGACGTCGGTCAGGAACCGTAGGGGCGAGGACGAGGCGGACTCAGACTGCACCTTTACCCTCCTAGCTGATGGTGTCTGCGGAGCCTTCTCGATGTTGACTTCGAAGAGTCTATAGTTGCGTACTCGTGTGATTGTGTAGTAAGCGTTGGCCAGCGAGGCCGCGACGAGTATCCAGACCGTAGGATACGCCTATTCAAAAGCGAGAAAGAGCCAATAGGTTAGTTTTAAATCTAGTGAAGAGGGGAATAACGCAAACTAGCCGCGGCTTGGGAGAGGGTTCAACATACGATATACGGGATCCATCCGATGCTGGTGTTGTCACCGAACACATCATCCACATCCTGGCTTCCACCCGTGTTTGCACGAGCCAGCAGGAAAGCGAAGCTCATGAAAATACCGGCTCGTGTTCCCGTCGCCTTGGAATCCCATTCCCGTGTCTCAATCTCCTCGGACAGCCACAGCAAAAAGTCCATAGGATTCAGCATCGCCTTGATCCGCTCGCCCAGTGGCCGCCGCCGTACAAGTCTTCGTGCGGGAGGCATGGCGTATGGTAATTGATGTTCGTCGTCGAACACTGATAAAACAACGGCGGAGAGGGGGTCTCAAAACGAGCGGCGAGAACTGGATCCCAGAGAATTTTGCGCCGGTGAGAGGGCGCGTTTGAGGGGGGTTCACGCAGGGACGGAGGGGCAACAAGAATGCCTGATTTTCGAGACCCTGAAAAAAGCTCTTAATCCCTGGTCGGGTGAGATGATGGTGGAAGGCGGAAGAGACGAATAAGACTTCTCCAGCAATGGAGTTTTGTCTTTTTCGTCTGTTGTGGAGGTCGGGATCCCTCGTGAAATTTCTCCGGTCGGCGGCGTGCGTTGCGAGCGGATTATTTGGTTTGCAGTTCAAGTAAACATTTGAGACCGTGACCTGGAGATGAAGCTATGACCACCTGCGCCGACAATTGTTAAGATTGCGGGCTTGTGCTATTATTGCTCCAGTCCACTGCATTGTGCAGCTGGCACAGGGCTGTCAGTGGGTGCGTGATTAGCTAATAGCGCAACTAGGCAGCTCGTCATCGACAGGTCCTCAACTTCAGAAGCGGCTCGTCGCGGGGTTCACCATTCAATCAAGACCTTGTTTTAGAGCTCTCCAACACCTCGACTCTCCGATATCTGTCCGCTTCCGACTTCCTTATCCGCCAGTAATCACGCGCCAGTCTTGCCCTCGCTACAATGACGTCGACTCTCGTAGACTTCAAAGACCGCCAGTTCATTGCCGTTATCGGTGACGAGGCATGTTATACCCGCGCCAAAGTCTTCATATTGGAACCCGTTCAGACGGGTGGATGGCGGCTCGGTCGAGCTACTCAGTTGAGTTCCGTACTAACAGCTACCAGGACTCTGTAACAGGTCTCCTGCTCGCTGGCATAGGTGTAATAGCCCCCTCCTCCGCTGCCTAAAACTCGCCCATGGCCCGTTCTATTCCCGAAGTAAACTGTGTCCCTGGTACTGATGCAAAGGGTAATACAGCATGTAACTGCAGGTCCAACGCAAAAGAGAAACTTCCTTGTTGTCGACGCGAAGACCGAGACGAAAAAGATTGAAGATACTTTTGAGGACTTCACAAAGACGAGAAACGATATCGGCATCGTCCTCATCAACCAACATGTTCGTTCCCCGATACTCTATAGCCTGAGCTGTTTTTACACTTGAGGGAGGATAGGCGTCCATGCCGGCACCTAACATGTGTTTGGAGTTGAGGCTTACTTCTACACCTAGATTGCGAATCGGATACGGCACCAGATCGAGGAGCACAAGGCGGCGTTCCCTACCATCATCGAGATTCCCAGTAAAGACCACCCCTACGACCCGGCAAAGGATAGCATAATGGCGCGGGTTCAGTCGTTGATGACCTCGGAGAGGAAGTGATTTTCTCTTGGGCAATGTCGGATTCGCTACATGGGTGTCGTACTTGTGAGCGGGATGGCGCCGAGTCATAGCTTATTGGTTTTCTTTTTTCTATTTGTGCCTTTTCCTTTGAATGACACGGGTGAGTTCTGGGCGACTTAGATGCAAATCATATCGAAGATATGTTCTTATTTGGAGTTAATGCGAGGGTTTACCGTATGCTTTAATCAAACAATGAAACAATGAATCCCGAAGACGAAAACAAATTTGGATACTCCAGCAAAACAAGACCCAACTAGTTAAAATTCCAAAAGTGGAAGCAAGTACATGGACAGCTGGGACGGTTGGGGAGGGCATAAAATAAAAATATCAGAGCGGATCAGACTCGGGTCGAAAGTCCATCATGGGCCTGTATCCGTCCATGTATATCCATCTCTTCTTTCCCGTATCAAACGGTCCCAGTGTATACCCCAGATGCAGATTTCACAGTCGCCATTCTCACAATCTTATAGCTCAAAGTTGAGGAAGCGTTCTCCCCTCGCGAAGACGACGGTAGCCTGAAGGCATGTAATGGGCTCATCATCTTTCGTATAGACGTCGGCAAGGACAGTGTATTTGCCCTAGAATAACTGAGTGTTAGTCTCAACGCCGGTACCAAGATAAATCTCGAGCCATCTTTCGACATTCTGAGAGATCGAGGCCAATGCTCGGGGGGAAACTTACAGGAGGAATCTCAGCAGGAAGATCGACAGACTTGGTAATAGAGAGTTGGCCCTCCTTGATGGGGCACTCCAGGTCCACGTTCTTGATTTGCTCGCACAGATCGGCAGTCGTGCTGATGAGCTTGATAAGGCCGTACTTGACGGTGAGGAGAACGTAGGCACCCTCCTCGATATCCTTGGAAGCGTGTCCGACCGCTTTTATAACGAGCTCCTCGCCACTAGTAGGAAAGGGGCATGTTAGATCGAACTTCAGCCCCGTTGGTTGCTTGGGAGAAGCAGGAGTGATAGGGGAAGTGAGCTTACGCCAGAGGAGGGTTCGGGAGGAGGTCAACGCTCTTGATTGTGAGGACATCATTGTCGTGCTCAGGGGCACAGAATTCTAGGGGAGAGTTTCCGGGAACACTGGTGTCGTCGCCTCGGATCTTGCTGGGGGAGGAGAAGAAGGCGGTGGCAGGCGCTAAAGTCGCCGATAAGACGGCGATGACGGCGGAGAACTTCATTGTTGAGGGAATCGGTCGGAGGAATCTATCGTACAGAGATGAGGAATAAAAGCAAGGAGATAACGAATTATCGATGTTGAGTGCTGCTGACGACCACAGAAGAGATGCTCCGGAGCAGCGATACTCTTGTTCGGTTGGTGTCCTGTTTGGAAAATGGTTGAGGAGGTTGAGGGATTGAATGATGGCTGGACGAGGCAATGCAACTGAGCACAGGCAGCACGTCATGGGGTTGATTTGGGGGCGTCTCCTCACCTCGGATTGGGCAGGTCAGGTGGGACACGCCGTAGTGCGAGCATCGGCGCCGTCTATTGGCTGGCTTGAGGCTAAATCATATTCCCCAGGTAACTTGGAACTGTAACGTTGAAGCTTACTTCTTACACTTGGGGCTGTCCTCCCACTAATATTCGATTCCAATGCCACCAGAGTTTGATCTGTTCAATTAATGGATCATGATGATGCGTGTGCCGGGCGATACTTCTACTTGCGCAGCGTCGCAAGAACTTGTGCTGATTGATCTAGACCGCAATTTGAATGTACAGATCTGTACTTCAAATTGTACACTGAATCGAGAGACGGGGTGACGAAGTCAGAAAGTCCCTTGAAGTCACTGCGACCCCTGCCTGCCAAAAGCCGAAAGCGGTGATAAACCAGTGTTAATATCTCCGAGATACAAACATCTCGAGCCAACATTGAACTTCAATCCATTCCCGCAAATGTTTCAACAATCACTCAATCTCTACTCCACCCAATGGAGATCCTAAGTGGCTTTGCCCTTTTATGATAGAAGCGGTCTTATGCTTCATGTCGTCTGGCATCTGCTGCTAATACTGCCTGCAGTCCTTTGCTTGGAGCAGAGGATAGCTGAAGGAAGAAGCAGTTTGAGCGCAGCCTCGCAGATAAGAAAAGCGCTACTAATACCACCGCCGCCGATATAGGCCCTCTCCTGACCACTCGAGAGGTGGAGATGTCAAATGCGGCTTGGGGGCGTTTCCCCTACTTTTGAGTCATTGAGAGTTTTCAGCGGGGGATCCCCCCGGCAATACTAGTGAGATTGCTGATTACACCAAACTTGGCTTGGGTCTGGATAAGGCCAAACTTGTCCTGTCACGCGAGATGCCGACCATCTGGGCGACAGTGTCCACTGAGTGGCGATGTTTGCGCTCGCTCGTACACTCGTTTAGCGGGCAAAGAAGGGCTCACTTTTATTCTGGAAATCAGCAGGAGAGGTCTCTGCTGGCGTCCTTCAGTCCTCCGGCTAAGATGCCTCGTATCCGGCAAGACCCTCCAGACTGAATTGATCATCCTCACCAGCCGAGCCGTCATTCATAAGCAGGCTTACACGTACATCAATAGACGATGTCTGGATACCACCAGTTCCCCATTTCTGTCGTTCCCCCGCCCTGAGGCTTGAAGAATCACTTCCTAGGACGACCCGAGGCCTTCTGCTGTCGGATGGGAGATGCCGTTCTCCGTCTTCATGGGGAAATCAGGAGCAGAGAGATGAAGAAAATGCAAACGTGACAACAGAGCTATTTTCAGATGTTTTCCCCGATTTCCATGTATCTCTACCTATCTCCCTTGACACCAGATATTGGCCAAGTTGTATCAATACCTCGGGAGTCACAGATTCGCTTGGCACTAGCTCATGCCGGAAATTTTCATTTGGCGTTGACTCCTTTGCAATCGGCAACCCATCGCCTGAGTACTTCACAAGTGTGAGAATCAGACCTTCAGATGTCTTGAGAGCAAACTTGGAGCAAACCCTGGGGGACCCGTGTCGTTTATCTCCCCTATTTAGCGTTGAGCTCTCCTCATTCCCTAGAGCAGTTTCTATTCTCTCGCGTCAAGGTCCTCTTTTCTCTCTTTGCCATCAAAATCTTCTCACGGAGACTACTGTGCTTCGTACTTGCAGCCAGCGTACAGGCAAGTCGGACACTGCATCGGCGCTATTTCCGTCGTGCTATATTCACTCCTGCCCCACCATCAAAATCGCACACCATTACCGAACCCCGCCAAAACGAGGAACAAACCCCTCAAGCCGAAACCGTACCCTCAATCTCTTAAGGGCAGAAAAAGTCCTAGTAAAGGCGCATATCTATTTTATTTTCTTGAAAACCAACTGTCCTTTGGACACAGAACTGCCAATTCTACGTACATTACCTCGCGACAGACAAGATGGGTTCAATTGATGTTGTATTGGGTGCGGCGTGGGGTAAGTAATTTTTTTTCTTCTCACTCGACTCCCTATGACCCCTCGTCCCCTGCCCCTCCACCCCAGTGTCGCGACAGCGACTTTGTGGAGATATGGGAGATGGCTATCTATGAGGAACATCCCAAGGCACTTGGGTCACGCGCTATAGGAAGCATGATTTAGCTAACTTGTGCGATTTGACATGGGGTATAGGAGACGAAGGTTCGTTCATACACAATTGATCCTAGTTCGGCTCGGCCGGCGAATGCGCAACTCACACACCTCTGTAGGAAAGGGAAAGCTGGTCGATATCTTGTCTGGCACCGCGCAGATCTGCGCTAGAGCTCAAGTGCGTATCACACCTGAGTCGCACACATCTGCCTCCTGAAGCTGGGACCAATGATATACCGGGGCTCGCGATGAGGGGGTATTGATCGCGCTTCCCAACCCCAGTGCCTCCGTTCCGGGAGGCGGTCATAGCCTTGCTTCGGTATGGCAATGAATACTGTTGGAAATCGCTGACTTATTCTCGGCGTTCGTAGGGCGGCCACAACGCGGGGCATTCCATTGTCGCCAACGGCGTCAGCTACGACTTCCACCTCCTGCCCTCCGGTCTCATGAACCCAAACTGCCTCAACCTGATCGGATCCGGCGTTGTCGTCCACGTGCCCACGTTTTTCTCCGAGCTCGAGACGGTTGAGAAGAAGGGACTTCAGAACGTCCACTCGCGAATCTTCATCTCGGACCGCTGCCACATCGATTTCGACCTCCACTGCGCCGTCGATGCCGCCGAGGAGCTTGAACTCGGATCCGAATCTATCGGAACGACGAAACGAGGCATTGGCCCGTGTTACGCCTCGATGGCTACCCGGAGTGGCATCACCATGAGCGAGATGTTCCGGCCAGATGTCTTTGAGCACCGCTTGCGAAAACTCGCCGACGCATACAAGAAGCGATTCGGCGACAAGCTTGTGTACGACGTCGAAGACGAGATCGAGCGCTTCAAGAGTTACCGTGAGAGGCTGGCCAACTATGTCATTGACGCCGTGACGTTCATGAACGACGCCCAGCAGCGCGGCGCTCGGATACTCATCGAGGGCTCGCAGGCCATCATGCTTGATGTCAACTACGGAACTTGTGAGCCAGGCCCCCTTCCTGTCCCCCTATGTGGGGTCGGGGCTATTCGTGCCTTATTGTTTACTAACACCTGCATACTGAACAGACCCCTATGTCACATCCTCAAATACTGGTAGGCACCACTCATCTCGAAATCCAAAGTCTTCCCCCGTCTGGGGAATTTGTGCATAGCCTAGCTGACCACAAATGTTTTTACATAGGTTTGGGAGGAATCATTGTCGGTCTCGGACTCAACCCTCGCAAGCTTGGCGAGGTCATTGGTACAGTTAAGGCGTATACTACCAGGGTTGGTGCCGGTCCTTTTGCGACGGAGGATACTGGCGCTGTCGGCACGCACCTCCAGGAGGTTGGCCGCGAATGGGGTGTAAGCACGGGGCGGCGACGACGATGTGGTTGGCTTGACCTTGTTCAGATCAAGTACTCTCACATGCTCAACCACTATACGTCGCTGTATGTAACCTCCAAAAGCCTCTCAACTGCTCGGCCTGTTTCGCGCAGAGGGTGGATAGCGTCAGGATTAAGGATGGCGAGTGCTGATGAAGCGTCTTAGAAACCTCACGAAACTTGACGTGCTTGACGATATGGAGACGATCAAGGTTGCTGGTGAGTTGCACAATCCAGAAAAAAAAACAAAGGAAGCCAATTCGAGCTACAAGACGGACCTATGTACTGACGAATGTATCAGTCGGCTACAAGAACCCCCAGACTGGGGCGGAACTTCCTACTTTCCCGGCAGATATGGATCTCCTCGCGCAGGTCGAGGTCGTGTACAAGGAGCTGCCTGGATGGAAGTCGTCCACATCGAAGATCCAGAAGTTCGAGGGCCTCCCCAAGGGTGCTCAGGATTATATCAAGTTCATCGAGGACTACGTCGGAGTACGGATTCGGTGGATCGGAACCGGGCCTGGTCGGGAGGATATGATCGATCGGGGAAGTTCGTAGGGCTAAGACCGAAACGGCGGTCAGATGCAGTGGTTGAGAGGTGAGGGACACTCGGGGTTGGAGAGTTCGAGGAAGGATCAATATCACGCGAAGAAGCAGGGTGGGGGAGAGGAGCCATAGAAATGCACGCGTGCGCTTTGTTTTTGTTTTACACCAAAAAATCCATTTTGACATTAGATAAAGCAATTGACATGAGACAATAGAGCAAAGGAGATACGAGGACAAAATTAATTCGACCGAGCAATGTCGGGGATGTTGACTTGGTGTTGTGCAGGGAACAGTACGACAGGGGGGACCCTGAGAGTTGAATGATTGATCTCTGGTTCTGGTTATTGCCCATTTTCAGACACTGGCTGGAGTAGTTTGGTACTTCGTGCGAGTGCAATGATATCACGAAGGAGGAAGTAGTTCATGTACCTTATCATTCCATATGAACAGTGTACAGCTCAAAAATAGTGAACGGAGGTCTCCCGAAACTTAAGAGATACTTCGTACTTCGTACTCTGGAGAGAACAACAATTAATTACGCTGCTTCATCCGCAAATGCAATGTTCGGTTACGTTAGGTGATCTCGCATGTGCACAGTATGATCTCCAGAGGCGTTTTCACAAAGTACCGGTACAACCTCTCTCGGAAATTTGCCTCGTCGTAGGCTCTCTTGGAATTGTACCCGTACTGTGTCGTAATATTGGAGAAGACACTTTGCCCGAGTTGTAACGCTTGGATTTTGCCCCAATGAGAAGACGCGGATCTCCAGCCAAGCTCCGAAGTACCCGCGTATTATTATGCAATGAGAATCTACGAAGTCAAAATTGTTATCACTCTACTGAATTATTCCATGATAGGCCCTCATTTTGCATTAATACCGATGGAGCTAATGCCAAATCAGCGTCCGGCTCAATTGTTAGCATTGCCCAGGATTCGTACACTCCATCAAATGCCCCTCACCTCACAACGCACACAGGGGAGGAGGATGCCCAATGCCTCAGACCACTTTCACCAACCCTTTGAATTTTAGAGCTCTTGTTTTTGTTTCGTCTTCTTCTATTTCCACTCGCCTATCATGTAAGACTGCGCAGTCCTGTAACACTCTGAACTCGAGATCCTCACAAGGAGGAGAAACAGAAAAACAAAAGAAACGACAACTTATCCTACTCATCGTCTCAATTATTTCTGGACATATTTATTTACTTTTATGGAACCTTACCCTCGATATGCTCGGCGCGAGAACCTTCTCAAACCACCACCCGCCGACCTTACCCAGCAAGATGGATGTGTGGTGGCGGGGCTTCCCTTCAGCACACAACTGGAAAGTCATCAAACGAAGAGCTTGGCGCCTCAGGCAATAAGGAACCCAGAAAATTGCGCTCTGAGGTAAACTGGTCTGCCGTACTCTGGCTTCCTTTTTTTCGTTTTCCCCACCGCCTTTCGAGTCTTTGACCTCCACCCGTGTACTGGTACTTTCCCGAGACCAGCGTTATGTTGTTCCGAAAAGAGGCGAGTCGCTCAAACCCCCCTTGGAGCTGAATTCACCATTCAGAGTTAGGCCTGGGTCTATCAGCATCTGCAGGTGTCCTCACCAAAATTTCACGTTACTGGTACCTCCAACACTTGGCTGCACCTCTAATGTACAGTACAGGCAGTCTAGACGGATCTAGCGACCAACTGCGACTTTGCAGACTCGTCACCTTGTACAGTTACATTTCCCATCTTTTGAAGCAACACTAGCACCTCAAGAGCGAGCCTCGAAGATGAAATTGAGGGGGACGATGCACCGCGCCCTATTGACATCTTTTCATGATCCGCCCATTCAAGCTTCCCACCCATTGGTCGAGCAGAGGTCTCTGAAATATTACGTCCAAACCTTGTCATTCTCGACAGGTTTATCCTCTTTGGAATCGTCGCTTTGTTACCGAAAGGCCAACAGAGCATCGATGACGGAGTCGGCTTCTGCTTTCTTCGCGAGACATTGAGCAGGATTCCCTGGATGTCTCAAGCAACGCCACCAGAACAAGCAGCGAGGCGAGGTCAAGCAAGTTGCGATGTACTCTCCTCGCGCTCACTTCCTCTCACAACAACATTGGACTCTCTGCATCGGCATCAATCCCACCTGCTCTGATCGTCCCCCCCTCACTTCACTGAAATAGGAACTGCACACTGGCGACTTTAGCGTCTCTCCGCACGATGCCACAACCAGTCAGACAGGGTTGGGGTGAAGCCTGGTCCTCTCTGACAGCGTCGCCCTTCCTGTACGTAAGTACATATCTCCCCTCGTGCACGCTGAAGGTAATTTACTGTGCACACACACTGCCCTCAGCGCCCAGTGCCAAATTCCTCAACCCTCTCCTCCTTCTGCCTGGATGCCTGCGCCCACACCCCCCAATATCACCAATCCCAACAGCGCTGGCTCTCTGCCCACACACCCACCTGTCCCACAGCACACACCCTCGTCCCGCTCCACTGCTCTTGCGCTTCTGCTCCTGGTCGTTCACAGCACTGGTACTCTCTCGCTCTCTCTGTCTCTATTGTAACGAGAGTACCATGGAGCCATTCTCCCACACAACCGAGCCGGCCTTTCCTTCCTTCAATGTTCCTTCGTGTTGTGGTCCCCTCCTCTTTCTCTTTCCTTCTCCCATCACCATCCTTCCCGTTCAACCTCGCCTTTTTCCTATCGTGACTTCTCTTTGTGTTGGGTTGGCCTCGGAGCTAACGCGCCTCGAAAAAGACGTTCGTTTCCCGAAAAGTACCCGCCTATTTTGACTTTCCCACCGTCACACTCGCCCTTGGCCCCGGCGCAATTCTTTCAGTCCTCGTCCTCGTCCTCGCCTCCACTCCTCGACCGTCACGATCTCGCGAACCCGAGAATACAAACAATCCCAACAATCAGCGACCACCTCCTCTACCAACGCGTCCAACAATTATATTTTGATCCATAATCTCTTCCTACACCCGCTGGTCTATTTCCTTTTCCCCCATCCTGCCGTCGCGACTCTGCACCCTTTCGTGTCCAAATCGTCGCCCTCAATTTTCTTCTCCCCAAACCAGCCAAAATCCCCTTCACCACTCAACGAGTTGACACATGCGAGGCCTCGGATTTCCATCTGCCCTTTCACTGGTATCATAATTCCACGTCGAGGAAGGCATCGACATGCTACCCAGACGGTACCGGTAAACCCGCTCACTCTTTTTCCCCCTCTCGAAGCCTCGAAGCCATCAACTAGCCCGCTCGAGGCCATTTCCCTTAGATTATGACGGAAAAATTGCAGCCTCTGTCGACGCAAATCGCGAATCCAAGTCAGAATCTCGCTACCCCAATCAGCGCAACTCCCATCGCTCAAGCAAAGGAGCTGCCACACAAGGTCGAGATTGTGGAGGAAGAGCCGTACACCATCAAGTGTATCTGCAATTTCCCTGACGACGATGGAAACACGATATTTTGCGAGACATGCGAAACCTGGCAGCATATTGACTGCTTTTACCCCGATAATCGCGAAGAAGCCCTTCGCGAGACTTTTTCACATTCGTGTCATCAATGCAAACCCCGTCCCCTGGACCACAAGAGAGCCATCGAGAGGACACAAAAACTACGCAATGCCTTCGTCGAGGCACACGACAAGAAACCCAAGCGACCTGCGTCCAAGAGCCACAAGAAGAAACCAAAACCTAACGACCTCCAGTTAAATGGCAACAACCATACCGGCCACGACAGCAGCGCCAAGCATCCGAGCCCGAGTGACCACCATCCTCCCGCCAAAAAGGCGAAAACCTCGCATCGCTCTTCTCATTCCATCAGTTCTCAACCCTCCAAGAAGAGCCCGGCCTATTCCCATGCAAAACTTCAGACGAATGGTCTGCAACAGCAGCCAAGCCCGGCCAATACGCCGCCCGATCCTCCCATCGATTTTGAGCTCCACAATTATTCGGCCAACTTTTTCTCCCTCCACAGCGAAGATGATGTCCAAATTGTCCAAAATAACTCGTTCGCGAGCCTTACAATCTCCAACACCATGTCGCTCTGGCTTCAAGATCGTGATCGGCTACAAAAGGAGACTGGCCAGGAATACAAGGACGTTTTCCAGAAGCTCCCCGCCAATTTCGAGTCGATAAAGAGTGCTTTACGCGTCGAGCACAAGTCATATTCCCCTACGCCTGGCAGGAAGCTCCGGTTACAATACCTCGCGACACCATCTGCTGTCGAAAAGGATGTTCCCTTGATGGAGCTAAACGGACAGATCGGATTCCAAAAGGACTACTGCGCGGACCCCGACAACCTATGGCCTGAATTGACGTCCCCCCTTCCCTTTGTTTTCTTCCACCCACTCCTCCCTCTGTACATTGACACCCGAAGAGAAGGCTCCGAGGCTCGATACGTGCGGCGCAGCTGCAAGCCTAACGCCGTCCTTGACACGTATCTGTCCGATGGTTCTGAGTATCACTTTTGGCTTGTCAGCGACCGTAACATTGCCGCCAAGGAACAAATAACGCTTCCTTGGGATTTCAGGTTCCCCAACGAAGAAAAGGCGCGGCTCCTTTATCTCCTGGGCCTTGGAGATGATGAGATGGGTGCATCTGAGCAGCCCGACATGGACGAGACCGAGTATCGGAATATATCCACGTGGCTGCACCGCCTGCTCTCGGAATATGGAGGCTGTGCGTGTGATCTAGGCATCAATTGTGCTTTTGCTCGCTTCCACCGTCACTACCTGTCCAAAACTCAACCCCGAGCAGCCCATCAGAAGAAGAAGAGGAAGGCGAAGGCTCAGAACGTCTCACCGACGAGCACCGGCTACGCGACGAATAGCCGTGCCGCTAGCGAGGGACATCTCGACGACGGCCCCGATATCGATGCCAGGTCGACGTCATCACGAAGCAAACCGCCCAGTCGCGACCGGACCCCGTTCCATCAAGGTGGTGCTTTCGACCAACTGGGAATACTCACCGAACCTACCGACCGCGACAAGCGTAAGGTGGCCATGGCCGAAGAGAAATTCCGTCTGATGGAACAGCAGCAGCAACCGCAACGGAAAAAGAAACGGGTCGTGTCGGACAGCGCTAGCTCAACAAAATCGAAATCGGCCCGGACACCCACCAGCACGACGCCTAATCTCTCGAATGGCCACTACGTTGATGCCGGGACGTCTAGGAGCAAGTCCGGGTCTCCAGCCAGCGCCTTTTCGCCTCGCGCACAATTCCCCCCCTTTGCCATGGCCAAGCCCGACTCGGTTCGGCCTCTACGGCGGCCGTCTTCGGCACCGCATGCTAACTACTGCGATGCTGCCGTCCAGACGGATCCAGTGGATGGGGAATGGTTTAGCGCGCTGACCCCTAGTCCTCAGCCTCGTCGGAGAGTTATCTCTCTATCGCAGAGGCTATTGAATAACCGTCATCGCCAGAAGTTAGACGAGGCCGAGCGTAGGAAGGTCGACGTCGCGAATAGCGAATCCGGGGCGATGGACATCGATTCTCCCGTAACAGAGCACCCTTCCGCATCGAGCTCCCCAATTCTGACGAAGGACAGCGTTTCCACGACCACCACATCTCCCGCCCCTACATCGGCAGATATCGCAATGGCAGATATTTCTTCTACCTCGCCGACAATGGTATCATCGCAGCTAAATGTGGATGGTGCTGAATCGACTGCACCTGGCCCTTCGAAGACGAGGACGCCAGATCTGAGAGTGCAGATGCCACCTGTACCCACGTTCACCAACGCCAGTAGCGGTTCCTTGACCAGCATAAACACCGCTATCTCGGCGGTAGGCTCTCTGGTACAGTCGCCTTTCTCGGCAACCAATCTTGGTAGCCCATTCGGCCCGTCAACCATGAATGGCGTCCAGCCGAGTCCGGTCAAGAAGAAATTGAGTTTGAGCGATTACAGGAAAAGTAGGATGGACAAGGACAAGGCCGCCGGGAAGACCGCACTACCAACCACGAAACCGATTTCCGAAGAGGCGAAGCCTGAGCTGAACGGCGATTCCCTGACAAGCGACAAATCGATTGGCGACACTGCTTAATCCCGAGGCATTCACGACCCGACCGTCATCCCCGTTGCTTAGTTCAAGAAGCTTCTGTATTATATATATTAAAAGAAAGAGATGATGCCGTTCAGGTTTGGCATGAATACTTTGTGTGTGGATAGTGCGAGGGTTTCTCTGGCGCTGTACGATTCGATTACGATATCCCGTTCCTCAACTCCGATCCCCGACAAGGTCCTCACACGTTTCCCGCGATTTCTCAAATCACTCTGACATCACTGTTTATGTGGATGGTCCCCGAATTTGATCGACGGTCCGCCGGAATCCGTATGGATGAATCCCGGAATGGAGCACCTCATCCTTCGCCCGCGCTCATAGCCATTATTTTTTAACGTTCTATTTGGGGATAATGGGTAAGCGCTGGCGTCATAAAATGGGGGAGGCGGTTCTTGGCAGTTTTCCTTTTCTTACTTTTTTGCGTTGGGGGTTTCTCGATGTTTTTACCGATGAGCCCGGAGTTTTTTTTTTAAATCAAATTGGGGAGGGAAAAGCGAAGGGTAAAAGGACAACAATGAAGGGATGTCTTGGCGATGGTTGGATCTTGGGGTGGCAGTCTCTATTATTATTTTGTTTGGGCTTCTTTTCCAGCCGATCCCGATTTTTTTCTTCCTTCTTTTCTACTATTTTCTTCTTGTCTTTACGGATATTCCCAATACTGGTCTTGCGGTTATGAAATGGGGACAGGAAAGGGGTGAAAGGGGTTATACGGTTTACCTTGGGTCTCTTTTTGGGGGGGCCTTTTATTGCTATTTCCGGTGTTTATTGGTGATCTGGTTTGGGGGCGGTCCGGGTAAAGATTCCACAATCAATGTATTTGTAGTTGATAAGTTCTGGAGAGCTTGAAGCCTTAAAGGCCGTCTCGTTCTTCCCTTTGTTCACTTTTTATCTCTATGATTCCTGTTATTTATTGTTGGTTATGATATGAGAGAGAGAGAGAGAGAGCTAGCTTCGCCCCTGCTCTCCTCTTTTCTTTCTATTCCTTCTCTAGTTGCCCCCTTTTTCTACTCGATTTCCTACACTTTCTGCTTCTCTTTTCTATCTAGAGAAGAAAAAGAAAAAAGTGTTGGTGGAAGGGAAAGTGGAGGGTTTTCGAAACATTGAAATGAATTGAAATGAAAAATTGCCGAGACGATGACCTCGTCGTTCTCGAGCAGCTTTTTTCTTCTTTCGCCCTTTCCATGGTTAAAACATGAGTTCTCTCTATGCTTTGATTTCGTGGTGACGACAGTGCATGCTTCACGAGCATGATTGAAGACTCGAAATAACTGAGAGGGTATCTCGCGATCTCATTTTAAGTACAGGAGAGAGAAACACAAGACGCCAAATTTCTTCTGGAAGAGTCGTCCCTCTTCCGAGATGTTTTTTTCGTTAGGAGAAGTATTTTCTATTCATAACTTTCCTTTTCTACAGTAAAAGAAAACCCCAGCTGAAGTGTATGCGCAATGACTTGTGCTATCTTCTTCATAGATGCGTCTTGCCCAAATTATCTTCCTTAAAGACAAGAAGAGCAAGCCTATGCCTCGCAAACAAACCGAGAAGGCCAAGAACGAACTGCAGGCCCGTAACCTCAGCGGCAAGGCGATCCTCCCTCATGGGGCCCCTGATGACGAGCCAAAGGTTCAGAAGGGTAAAGTTGCTCGTCTCGAGGAAACGGCCCTCCTTGTCAAGCGTGACCTTAAGGAGGCGCAGACGGGCGAGAAGAAGTAGGACGGGCGCGACGAAGGAGCGGGGCTGTACGCCGTTCTCGGGATCCCAGGTCGTGACGGAAGGTTCGAGGAGGCCAGTGCGGGCGTTGAATTTAGGCAGGCGGTGGCGGGGGCAGGGGATGAGGCCGAAGACTTGTGGGGCGGAGTACAGGAAGTTGAAGAACTGCGGGACGAGTAAGAGGCCGAGCGTCTTGGAAAAGTGGCCGAGGAGGCCGACGACGGCGAAGACCATTCCTGAGAAGTAGCAGTATGTGTCTCCGACGAAGACGCGGGCGGGATACCAGTTGTGGTAGAGGAGGGCGAAGGAGACGCCGAGCCAAGGGAGGAGTAAGTAGAGGGAGAAGAGGTGGGAGTCCGTAGCCGGGTGTGGATAAGGCGTGAAGAGGTAGAGGCAATCGTTGAAGACGAGGAGGAGGGCGATGACGATGGACTGGGAGACTTCGATGCCGTTGATGCCCGCGAGCATGTTGATGCTCTGGGGGCAGAACATGGCGACGCAGGCCATGTAGAGGTAGTAGAGGCCACCGAGGTCGAACAGCTCGCCTAGGTAGGGCTGCAGGGGGATGGGGATCACGACGGAGGTGACGCCGAAGTCGACGAAGTAGACGACGAGGATGGGGATGCAGGCGAGGCCGGGGATCCACCACTTGTGACGCCATCGGATGTCGAAGAGGTCGTCGCCGAGTCCGAGGAGAGCAATGGTTTGGAGCGATATTATCGCCGATAGATAGGACGCCAGCTAGAGAAGAGGAACGGGACCGGTTAGCATCTACTCCCCTTCCAATTGCATATAGTATGGAGGGACTCAATAAGAGTGAGGGGTACACAACATTACCTTACTATGCGGGAACCTATGCAAGAACCGTCCCTCGTTGACATGCTGAACCTTCAAGACAACATCTCTGTTTCCACCACCACTAGTAGCGGCAACAATGTCCTTGTAAAAAGGAAAAGGTATAAACACGATAATCACAATCAAGTACACCACGGCGCAAACAGCGCCCATGCACTCGGGTATCTCGGGCCTGTTCGCCTTGCAGAGGTCCTTGCCCTTGAAGCCGTGCTTGACAAAAGTAGGGCCCAGCCAGCGGATCATCGCATAGCAGAGGCTGAAGGCGATGCCGCTCAGGGCTAGGGATGCGGCGAGGGGTTCGCCGTCGCCGCTGAAGGTGTTGGCGAGGATCGCGAGACATGCGCCGACGAGGACGAGGTGCGTAACCGACTCGGTGCGGCTGAGGGTCTCGGGGAGGGTCGGCATCTTGGCTTGTTTCCGTTCGGCGGTCTTTGGTCGGGGAGTTGAGGTTATTTCGCGATCGCAGGTGGGTTCTCCAGTTCAGTACTGCAGATGTCCCCACCTCTCCTCTCTCAGTGACTGGAGGCTGATCACGAAACGAGCGAGTGGAGAAAGAACTCAGGGGGGTAGAGATGAAAGGGAGTAGGAACGTGGTTGTGCCTACAGGTGACAACTACAAGAAAAGGGGAGAAAGAAGGGAAAAATCTGCATCGCATTCATGGTTTTCGTATGGACCCCACCGAGATTCTTGTTTGCAAAAAGAATGTGAGCTCGCAATGGCGAGAAAGAGGAATCGAGGATATCGCGGCTTCCCTCGTCCTTAGGGTGGTGGCGGCTATCGCGACTTCCAGAGTGCGATTCAGCGTGTTAGCAAAGGACAAGTACACAAAAAATTGGCCAAGGCTACGCCTCGTGGGCCGACTTCAAGCTTGTGATAGGGGCATTATGTAATCTCTAAGAGCGAGGTACATTGGAATGTACTCCCACGTTCCAACCTGCAAGATCTCAACTCCGATCTCTGTTTAACATTCACGAGATTTCGATGCAGAAAACGTACAGCTTGTTATTAGTTCATGGTGGCCTGCCTTGGCTTTAGCTTGAGAATAAAATGCAAAATCCTAGTTCCTCCGCCCTAAACTCCCGTATGTTTTCGAAATCCGTCCCAATTGCCCATTATCCCATAACTCTTGCTTCCCAGCTCCTAGACCATTGTTTACGGGGATACCAAAATGAAAAGAAAAGAAAAAAGAGAGAAAAAAAATTACACCAACATCCACTCCGCTCTAAAGGTCATGGACATCGCAACCCTTCGGAATCCCCTCCTGAACTGCGCCGGCGTAACCCCCGTCGCATCCTTGTTATCAAACGTCTCCAACACTATCAGAGTGACTTTCTGGCCAGGCGCCCCGAGGTCCCTCGCATTGACATCAATCCACCACCAGTATCCGTCCGTCTCAAAGGGGATGCACTGCTCGTCGCGTCCATCGAGGCCCTTAATGCTCAGCAAGAACGGCTTCCGCGGCTTGCCGTTGTTGACCTTGGCCCAGTGCTCGCAAATGTTCGAAAACTGGAAACGTATGACCTGCCCGCTGTAGACGCTAATATTGCGCTCCGGCGGGCTAACAGAATGCCCCGCGCAGCCGTCCGCGTATAAACTGCCGAACTTCTTGACGGGCTCGTCGTCAAGCCCGTCGGTGAAGTATTCCTCCCAAGTAGGCACCTTGCCGTCGGCGCGGAAGAAGTGCCGCGGGTTCTGGGGATAGTGCCGCTTGCCAAAGACCTCGTTGCTGGCTCCGAACTCGATGGGAGAAAACTGCTTCTTGTAACTGTTCGTGGAGACGTCGAGGTGTCCGGCGCCCCAGCACGCGTCGAGGAGCTTCCATTCGCCTCCGTCGATGCGGACGGCGTTCCATGCGTGTCCGTCGGGTTTCTTGGGAGGCGCACGCTCGCCCTTCTTCAAGGGGGTGTAGCCCACGCCTTTGCCGTGGCCTGTAACTACGATGCACTCGAGCCCGGCCCTCTTCGCGATGGCTTCGTAGCACCCCGCGTAACCTGCGCAAACGGCTTTTCCGGAAAAGATGACATCTTCGGCCGTAACGTGGCGGAGATTGCCGCTGCAAAACGATTCGTAATCATAAACGATGTTGTGATGCGCCCAAGTGAAGATCGCCCGAGCCTTGTCTGTCAACGATGCGAAGGGGTCACAGAGCGCATGCGCTAGGAAACCAACTGGATCCTGTCGGGACAGGGATTCTCGTGGATACTGCGCCCCGACGGAATCAGGAGCAGAGAAATCTCGGCAGAGGAGACAGGACGCCGTAGCCCTAGACTTGACATCTTCGATCTGAGCAGCAGAGGGCCGGGACGCCATCGGTACGGGTGGCGGGGCATCCCGCGAGTCCCTGCCAGTAGAAGGCAGGGGCGGTGGCACACCATTCCTATTCCCATTCCCATTCCCATTTGTAGGACGTGTAGGCAGGCTAGGTGGAGGCTTTACGTACGCATCGGGCGGCGGTGGGAGTCGTCGAGGTGTAGACGGCTTCGCATCAACCACCCCATGGGCGACGCCGGGGGATTTCGCAGGTCGTGAGGGTATGCGTGGGGCCTGCGATGGCCTCGGAGGGAGCTCTACCGGTCGGGAGCCGGGCGAATATTTAGACTTTGCATTTTGAGCGGCTTCTTTAGCTTCGGTCTCTCTCCGGGTTGGGGGGAGAGGAGGCAGAGTCGCAGGGTTATAAGCCGGGGGCAATTTCCGTGCCGGCTGGCCATCGTTCGAGACGAAGCTAGTATTCGAAGAATTGGTTCTACTGATGGAAAGGTTGGAAATGTGGGAAATATCGGACGAGGTGGAGTTCCGTCGAACATCCACGTCTGGCTGCAGCGTGGTGCGCCGCGGAGGGAGAGAGGGCGACGGCGTCGGCGAAGGATCTTTGAACGACTTTCGGGTGGGCAGCGCCGGCGGCTGCGACGAATTCGAGATCGCGTTATCGCGGATATTCGGCTTGCTTGGATGTCGGCGAGGGAGAGGCGGTGGTGCGGCCTTCGTTGGTCCGAGGGGAGGTGGCGGCGGGGCACGCTTTTTGGGGAAAGTGTCAGGAGCGGCGAAATTCTTCTGCTTGTTGAGGGCAGCGATGCGCTCAGCAAGAGAGTTGAACTGTGGCTCCTCGACCTGTGTCATGATGGGCCGTCAAAATGATAGCGTCAAAATTTATTCGCACAAATTATACCGATTCTAAGTCGTATTTCGAAACGAACGTCGAGAGTTGGATGTTGGGAGAGGTGGCACGACAAGAAAGGAACATGAAAGTCGGAACAAGCCTGCTTATATTAAGAAGCGAAGGCGGCTCCCAAACACGCCAAGTGACACAACGCAGGTCGCCCAACAGAAGAAGGATTGAAACCTGCGGAGGCAGTGCAGCCCCGCATCAGCCTCGTTGGATTAAATCCTACTCTGTCCTATCGCTGAAACACAGAACAGGTTGGACAGACCAACGAACGGGAGGAAGCGCAGGAGTGGAATGAGTTGAGTTTGGCGATAACAGGATTTCTTCGTTGGGGGGTCGACGCTGAGATTTAAACCAAGCGCATTTGATCGATCCACCTGATTGCGTGGTCTTTACTAGAATAGTCGTGTACTTCGCAGAGGGACTGAGACGAATTAGACGAATGAGCCTGGCGAAAGTCTAGGATTGAGTTCCATAGTGGCATAGTGGGGTGGGCAGGATGAACCGTCAGGGGGAGACACCAAGAACAGCACGGGCCGAACTCACAAGCCACCGTTCGTTTAACAGGGGGAAGAGTGAAGGTTGACAAACAATGGCACTCAGCGGCCTCGATCAAGTCTCAAGTGGGAGTACAAACTATTTCGTACGACGTAGAATAGTGGATCAGCTTGGTGTTGTCAGCTCAACAATGATCAATGGCTTGGGGTTAATCGAAAACACCAGACAATGCGCTGCATTCGATTACGGCGGACATTATTTGGCCCCCACCCAGGCAGAATAACAGCAGACGAGCTTGAAGCCTGCCAAGTGGGGATCCCACACACCACCACCGCCCTTGGACGCCGAAGAATCAGTCCATGGGATATTGATAGCTTGACAGCGACAGGGTGGCATTGGATCTACTATTAGACTATTATTACTTGCAGGGTGGATCTAGCAAATGGTTGCCCTCGCCCGGCCATGCCTCATAGGCTTGTCCACTACGAAGTACATCAGCATTAGTGTCACCGGGAACGAGAGGGGGCGGTTAGGCACTGATGGTCTCAATCGCCATTGTCTCGTACATCTACAAAGTAATTTGGGTTTAAGGAACGGGCTTTTCGATGTGCACGAAATAGGACCCTGGCCAATATCATCATCCGACGTTTCGCACCAGAGGACATTGAAAACAGTTGAGCTCTCCCACCGCTGCTCCGTGATCTTTTCAATCCATCGTTCTGCAAGTATCAATTGATGCCTTTCCTCTGGACTGATGGGCTATTTGGAGTAGTCTTGACTAATTCCACCAACATCCACATGACATCTCGTTCCTTGACAAGTTGGTACGCGATGCCGTTGCAATCCCACTCAAGAGCTCAAAGGGACATAATTAATTGGTCGGCTTGTCTAGTTTGAAGATGACGCTGTTGGTTATAGGTAGGATCTTGTCCGGGAAATGCCTATTTTAGAGTTGGATGCTTGAACGGTCAAGCAGGCTGGAGGCAACAGCCTCGATCATGAAGTAGCCGATGATGACTTCGGTAGCTTGAGTCGACCGAGTTTATCCCAACCTGCCTCGTTTAAAGACTGGGTTATTGATCCAATAGCCTTAATCTTCCCCAGCCTCAGTCCCTAACGACAGATTTATCCCAGTAATCCCTAAAGGCGTTTCAGGGCGAGAGTCGGTATGGGTACAGAAGGTGTTCCCCCCTCCTCACGAAGGAAAAAAGAGCTAAATTGTGAAGTGAATAGCAACATGAGGTGGAAGCTGTTGGAGGCGTTGGCTGCCTAGTGAGTGAGTGTTTGAGGCTTGGGTACATAAATTCCCGACTGTGGGACTTGGCTCCCTGCCTCTAGCTGGAAGTGTGACTTGCTTACTCATCAGAGCTACTCTATTCGCCATTGACTGAGCAGGCGACAGGCCAAATCGAGAAATATCAAAGTTGGGTTGGCATGGTCAGTGTCTGCCACAAGGTGTTTGATCCCCGTGGCAAATTCTCGATGACTTGGGGAAAAAAGTGCAATTTGAATTACTTCATAGAGAGAAATAACAAGGGACAACGGAAGACACGATGGACGGAAACGGGAATGGTAAAGTCTACTTCCTTAGCAGCTCTACATACCAACACATCTGATATCAAGCATCAAGCATCAAGCATCAAGCATTTATCACTGGCCACTGGCTTGCTGTCGACATTGATCTGAAACGATGGGTTTTGTCCCTCCAGCATCGCAGTAGGGCTGCCGGGATATATCAAGGGCTAGTCTTGCCGATTCTTTATATAGTTCCAATCCGATTGTATGGGCAAAGTGGTTCCGTTCCGCATCCTTTGTAGAGGTACATTGACTGGAAACAGCTGGGGCCGCAGTTGCTGGACTTGTATCGGCTTTGCCTGTTTGGTGCCTGCCATGGGTTGCATTCAGGCTCATCCCCACTCCCCCCTTGGCATACCCGCTTGTCACAGTACGAAGTACATGGACAATTAGTGGCTGGTCTTAGTGTGGTAGTTTAATGGTCTCCCCATATTCTTAGGAATAAGTTAAGAAGTCAAGAACCAGGCTGAGATGCTAAGACCCTGGAATCCTGGGAAGGAGCAACCCTCCGCCCCACGCCTTCCCACTGCATACAACTACCTCACTAATTCTGCTACTTCCCGCCTCCACCAATCCTCAAACATCCAACACTCACTTTAACTTCCTCTCATCTCACACTTCAACCCTCACCAACATCCTTCACTTCCTTCACATCCTTTAATTGTATATTATCTTTACATATTTCTCTATAAACCCCCTTCCACTGGTGATGAGCCCCTTCCAGCTCTTTAATCATTACTAGTCCTCCCCCTCCTCATTCTTAGGCACAACTTCCACATCTGCGACCTGGCGCTTGCCACCAACACCAGGGCAACATTTCCACCATTCTCCCATCCAACACTGCAAATTCTGCAGCGCTACACACATCCCTATTCACAATTCCTCTGACCTTCCAGGCACAGACCTACTCCATCTTAAAACACGCCTCTCAACCCCTACCCTTTTTACCTCTTTGCCCATTATCAGCCTTGTTTACTGCAGCTCTCAACCTCCCCTTCTACAGCTCCTTCTAGCCCTATTGTGATATCTCCTTGTTTTCTCTTCTATTAGCAATTAATTAATCAAGAAGCAAACAACTTTCTACACTGGGCTGTTGATCTCACACACCAGCACACTACGCCTGCTGGCTTTCGTGGCAAGATGGCATCCCAAGTCATCACGTCTGCGTCGACCTCAGTGTCAGCGGCTTCGTCTTCGTCTTCCTCGAGCTCGAAGACCACGCGATGCCTCGATATCTTGACTATCCCCATCGAGACACAGCAGGCCATTTTCAGTCACGTACGTCTCTTGAGGCAGCCGTCTTTCCGCCTCGCGCCTCTGATTCCTTTCCTCTACTCCCCCTTCTGATCTCGGATCGCTGCTACCATTTGTTTTCTTTATCTTTTACTGACATAGAGGTTGATCCTACCTGCCTTCGAATACTTAGTGCTCCAAAGCCGATCTCGTCACACTCTCCGTCGTGTCGAAGCGCTTTCACGAGCTCGCCGCCACTGAGCTCTACCGATCGTTCGAAGTTACTCTCCCGAGCGAAAATAATCCGCGATTCCGCGAGCCTCGGTTGCCATTGACCGGCGCTCTTGATACCTTGACCACAAGCGATTATCATTATGCTCGATTCCTAAGGCGCTTTGTTATTGATACCCAGGCCATCGGAGACAAGGCGAGGTCTGCCTGCCAACAGTTTTCTTACTCGACCAGCGGAGGGAGGCTTCTCAATACCCTCCTACACCTAGCGCTTCGCGACGCGCACTCTTTGGAAGCGTTCAAGTAGGTCTATTCAAACCATCCAAATCTCTCGCGTACTCTTCTTGGCCTTCTCTGTGCCGAGAGACCGACTACGTCAGTACCTGTGTAGTGTTTTCTAACGTTTTATTTGATGCCTAGGTGGAACCTCCGTGTCGAGCTCAGTCGACCTGTTTTCAAGACCCTTCATCAACTCCCAGCGTTGCAGGACCTTCATGTTCGACTGCAAGGTGGCCCTTCTCTTTACGAACCCCCGCGGCCCCTACCCCTCGCAAACGTCGATACATACC
>SJVG01000034.1:0-12953 GCA_034774675.1 Scedosporium minutisporum
GCCTCCCCCTCCTCCAGCCCCTAGACAGCAGCGGGCTCCTTCCCCTGTCCTTCCTCCACCCACGCCTATTCCCTCCAACTATTGCTACGATACCCTTACCGACGAAAGAATTTCTCAGTGGGCCGCGAGTGGCCGCCAAGAGGTCATAGCTCACGGTATTCAATCATGCAGCGATGTCGATATCACAGAGCTGTCCTGCATATTCCAGGAATTCATCCGCTCTGTCCTCGATAGCCGCATGTCACCTACCGATGCTGGTGCGTGTATCAAAGAGATCATGGGTCCCGAATCGAGCGAAGTGATTAAGAATTCCTTTGCCTTCGAGCCTCATACCCTCTTCTTGGACACCCTGGCCACCGTCGTAGATAGCGACTCCCCCGACGAACTTCCGCAGCTTCGTTATTTCCTCGATGCGACAGGCGTATCTCACCAGTCCATGCGTGAGATGCTCGAGGTTCCTCTCCTCAACCAGTTGGGTCTCATTCGTGACAGTTTCGCCAAACTCGGTATCCGGCACGCCACCAATCTTCTCTACCGTCAAGCGAACTACAACCTTCTTCGCGAGGAGACTGAAGGATATTCAAAGCTTATCACCGAGCTCTTCACTACTAGTGGTTCTGGGCCTCCAACAGCAGAAATGGTTCAATCGACATTCGAGAAAGTCAAGGCCTTGATAGGAACTTTCGATCTTGACGTTGGTCGTGTGCTTGACGTTACACTCGATGTGTTCGCCGCTGTGCTCATTAAACAGTTCCGCTTCTTCATCAAATTCTTACGAGTCAGTTCGTGGTGGCCGAGGGCGCGGCGATCGCCTGGCACAGTATTCATGGGCGGCCTCCCAGCCTGGGCCCTTCCCAACTCTTCTCAATGGCAAACTAGCGAAGAGGACGAGGTGGCCATGGAAGAACCGAAGAGGCAACGTGATGTTCTCTTCTGGGACAGAGCGCGCCAGGCTCATATCGACGCGTACTTCGAGCTCGGCGGCCGTCAACTCACAGACGACGAGCGAGAATTGCTGGATACCCTGGGAGACAACGACGTCAACACGGACATGGAACGGCTTTGGATGAAAACTACAAAGACCCTCCCTCCCCAGGGCAACAAGACCGCAGCACAGCTTCTCGGCTTCAAACTTCGTTTTTACGCTTCAGAGGCTAGAGATGAGGATGACGTCCTTCCCGCAAACCTACTCTACCTGGCGGCTCTTCTGATCAAGGTGGGCTTTGTCTCCATTACCGATCTTTACCCTCATCTATGGCCCCTTGACCAGGATATGGAGGCTGTGAGAGAGAAGAAGATGAAGGAACTGGAAGACAAGGAACGCGCGAGCCGTCCCGGTGGTGGTATGAATGCCTTGATGATGGCCGGTGCCCTCCCTGATGACACTGTCCCAACCCCTACATCGCTGTCGCGATCCCGCGATGCCATCACGAAGCCGGATGCGGAGTCCCATGCGGCCAATCACGCTGGTTCTGATGAGAAACCCAAGCTTCCAGAACCTATGGAGCAGAAGATTTCTCTCGTTTTGTGCTTACTCACCATCGGCGCACTCCCAGAGGCCCTCTTCATGCTTGGCCGCTTCCCTTGGATGATAGAGGCGTCTCCCGATGTTCTGGAGCGCATCCATCGTATCCTCAACCACTCAATCAACAAAGTTTACCGGGATAGCCAGCCTGCAAGCTTTTTGGCCCGAGCAGAGTGCCCCGCTAAGGATATGGCAAATGCAGACCAAACCGGAGCACTCAAGGGAACTGTGAAGCTCGGAAAGCTTCTTCCCCGCAAGACCCTTAGATGGCCCTTCCCCGACAAATCCGACACGAACGACAACCAGCACTATAGGTTCTATTGGGATGAATGGGCTGACAACATTCCCGTCTGTCAGGATGTCGATGACATCTTCACACTTTGCGGCACGCTTCTGAACATCTCCGGCGTCAATATTGGCAAGGACGAGACCATCCTACCCAAACTCGCAACCATCGGCACTAAGAGCCTTGCCGAGGACTCGTCTAAGGAGAACCGGGATCGGTGGTTGGACCTTCTCAAGCGACTTCTGGTGCCCGCTTTAAGCATGACCAAGGCCAATTCCGCAACAGTGAATGCTCTCTGGTCGCTACTCAGCACATATCCTACCTATGTCCGTTACAACATTTACGCGGAGTGGTTTGAGGGCCAGATTTCCCGGCTTCCTGCCATCAAGTCAGCTTTCGCCCGCACGAGGCTGGAGACTTTGAGCATCATGAAGCGATTGTCGCTGACGAACTTGAGCGACATGGCCAAATCGTTGGCGAAGACGAGCTATTCATCGCCCGGCGTCGTATTCAAGGTTGCTCTCGACCAGATCGAATCCTACGCAAACTTGATCGACGCTTTCGTCGAATGCGCCAAATATTTCACCGACCTTTCCTACGATGTCCTCATCTGGTCCTTGATGAACTCTCTCGGTGGGAAGAATCGCAGTCGTACCCAAGAGACGTCTGTTCTCCTCACAAGCAAATGGCTTCAGGCCCTCTCCCGCTTCGCTGGCCGCGTCTTCCGACGCTACTCGGTCATGAATCCTACACCAGTAATCCAGTATGTGGATGACCAGCTCTTCAAGGGCAACTCGACGGATTTGATTATCCTGAAAGAACTCATCTCTTCAATGGGTGGCATCGTCCCTACCGTCGATTTCACTGATGGCCAGATCATGGCCTTGGCGGGCGGAGAGACTCTCCGAAGACAAACACTCATCAACGTGCAGGACAGGCGGTTCGACTCAGTGAAGAGCTCGCGGCGTCTTATTCAGGCGCTAATTGACTCTAAGCTGGCCGGGCAGCTCTTAATCAACATTGTCCAGTACCGCCAGGCCGCCATCTACAAGACTCCAGAGGATGCGGCGCATATCAAGTATCTCTCTTCGATGGTCGACGACTCTCAGCAGATCCTCACTCAGTACCTCGATCTCCTGCGAAGCAATCTTGATCCTGGTGTGTTCGATTCCTTCGTTCCAGCCATTGACCGCTTGTTGGGAGAGTTCGGCATCGACGTCAGCCTCGCTTTCGTTATCAGTCGGCCCAGCCTCTCGTACCGTATGATGCCAAAGGAGGAGCAGCAGGCACAAGCCCAATCATCGCAAGCTGCCACCGAGGACGGTGATGTTACAATGACGGACGCGACTGCGTCCCAGCAACGGAATCGACAATCGACTCCTCGAGATTCTGGGGAGCCCGACAACAGCAAGATGGAGGTCGACAAGAAAGACGGTTCCCAAGCCAGCCCATCAACTCAAGGAACCGGTAGTCGCATCAGCGATCCTTTCCTCGAAGTCCTCCAGCCGGTCATCGATACCCTGGAGCAGATCAAGGAGCCAGCCTTCTGGAAGGCAATTACACCAGAATTCTACACCATGTTCTGGGCCTTGCAACTTGGCGATCTCTTCGTTCCTGAAGAGTGGTACCAAAAGGAGGAAGATCGCGCGTACACTCAGGCCAAGGAAATTATGCGTGACCGGTCTGATATGACGAGGAGCGGTATCACGAAGAAGGAAGAGAAGCACAAAGCCCTCACGGCAATTGTTGTTAAACTTGGCAAAGAAAAAGCGCGGCACAAGAAGACCTTCACCCGCAACAAGTTCCACATGATCCGAAGGTTCAAGTCCTGGTTCCCGGCTGCTGATCAGGCTAAGCCCCGAGCAGTTTCCGATGCCATCTTGGAGCAATGCCTTCTCCCCCGACTGGTTCTTTCTGCCAGTGATGCTGAATACTGCCACCGATCAATCCGATTCCTCCACGACTTTGCTTGTCCTAACTTCAAACTGATGTCGCTTTACGATCGCCTTTTCAATGCCAACCGTTTGCGAGCGATCATCTTCACATGCACCGTTCGAGAGGCTGAGCATCTTGGTCGTTTCCTAAAATGCGTTCTCGGAGACTTGTCCAAATGGCACAAGGACAAGGCTGCCTATGAGAAGGATGCCCTACTCGGACAGGCGGGCCAGAAGGAGCGTACCCTTATCGGATTCGCAACTTCAATTGATAGCGATGGCAAGCCCACGGCCTTCGTAGAGCATGCTCAATTCCGAGATATGCTCTATGGATGGCACAAGAACCTCAACATGGCTCTAAAGTCTTGCTTAGGAGGCATGGAGTGGATGCATATCCGCAACGCCATCACCGTTCTCAAGTCTGTTCTCGACTTCTTCCCGGCGGTCGACTTCATGGCGCAGCAATTCATCCGGCAACTAAAGACAATCACCGATCGCGAATCGGCGAAACCCGGCGTCGACAATGCCGAGTCCGGCAACCGTGTCGATCTCTCCGTCGCCGCGCAAACTGCGCTGTCAGAACTGCAGAAACACAAGTCGAAATGGGTCATGGTACAAGGTTTCCGCCCAAATACAGTAAGTTTTCAATCGTTGCCATTGGTAGCGGACCTGGAGACACGTTCTAATATCTCTTACCAGAGTGGTGACTCTCAGCAAGAGGCCTCGTCAGCGTCGAGCCTTCGTCCAACGGCACCAGAGTTCAAGCCCGACAGGGCTACAAAGTATGTCAACGATCAGAGATTCCCCCTTCTCACCGATCAACGTTTCTAACGAATTCCCTTAGGATCCTCGGCAAGGGACAAGAGGACGAGGACGGAGAGGTTAAGGATGGCGAGGAATCTAAAACTCAAGCGTCGAAACCGGCTCAAGCGGCGGTACCATCCAACGCCGCCAAGGATACCCTTCCCGCCAAACCATCTCCTAGGCCAGCGCTCAGCCAGCCTCAGATGCCCAACGCAGACAAACGTTCGCCCCGACTCACAGCGGCCCAGCCACAACAGACTCGCCAGTCACCAGCCGTCGCAGCAAGTCCCAACAACTCGGTGGGTGGCCGACATGATGCTTCGAAGCCATCTTCTCTCCCGGACCGCGTCCCGCATGGTTTGCCCAGCCGACCAGACGTACCATTGCCAGGATACTTTGCATCAGATCGCTTCGGGCAGGTGCGCCCCGATGCTCGGGAGAATAGGGATGCCAGAACAACGCCTTCAAGAGACGCGCGTGAGCCTCGACAAGCAAGAGACGGCCGCGAGCCCCGAGAGCCACGTGAGAATAGGGATAGGGACCAGAGAGACAACCGCGAAGCCAGAGATGCCGCTAGGACCCCTGACCCAGCCCGCTTGGAGCGCCCTCGAGATCTGCCTAGCTCGGATCGTCGTGTATCTGATCACCCTAACTCACGGGATGCGCGAGACGGCCGGGACTCTAGGGATACCCCCCGCCAGCCCGATCAAGACCGCATTGGAAGACCCGACTCGGCCCGAAGGCCAGAGCCTAGTGATAGGGATTCACGGCAACAGGCCAGAGATCGTCAGGCTGCGCCTCCGAACGGTCGTGGCCACAACAGCCCAAGGCCAAGAGATTCGGCACCCGCTACGCCCACCCCGGTATCGTCAGGCCGTGCCGACCAACCTGGTCCGGTAATGAACCCTGAGAGAGCAGCGCTACTCCAGAGCGCAGACCGACCTCCCCGTCAGGACTCTGATCGCACAAAGGACAAGAGCGCGAATGCTCGTCAGCCAGATCCCGATCGCCCCGATATCATGAACCCAGCTCGTGCAGCTTTGATTGATGGAGGAAGGCGTAATGATCGGCCACAGCAGCCTCGAGAAGACGGCCGTGATAGAGCACCCCGGGCCCATTCGCCGAGGAGACGAGACCGGCAACACGAGCAATCGACCCAGCCCGATGGTGGTCGCGACGATCGTCACGGACGCTCGCACCCTCCGCCTCCGCCTCCTCCCGTCTCCCAACAGTCGACTGAGCAGCGTGGAGTTTCAAGGGACAACAGGGACACGCGAGACAACCGACCCGAACCGCCCTCAACTACTAGTGGCCGAGGCGATAAGCGAAATGACCGAGACTCCAATAGGATGCCCGACAACCGCCCTTCACCAGTCAGTCACAACGGTCCTCCGCGATCCGTAGAGCCTGACCACGGCGGCAGACCTGCAGCCTACCAAGACCAGAACTACGGACGTCTCAACCCCATCCCCTCGGTGGCGGATATCCCCTCGGGTCCTAGAGGTCGAGGCCGCGGTGCAGCACGAGCCGTGTCCGGGCCCGTTCCAAGCGTGCCTGCCCGATCAGACGGAAGGTTCCCAACCAACGAACCTGCCAGAGGACAAACCCCTGAGAAGCACCCGCCTACGGGACCATCATCCTCGAGAAGTCGGCGGGGCCAGTTCGATCCAAACAACCCACCAATGAACGCCCCCAGCCCGGCAACGCCTAGCACTCTTCCTCATCAAGACCGTGCACGCCAAGGACCTCCGGGCGCGTCCCCTGCTTCATCTTTTAGCGGCACTCCTTCCGGTCCGGCCGGCATTCATCCTGACAGGCTCTCTCAGATTGCACCACCGCCGCCCCCACCTCCTCCAGGTGTACCTCCCCATGGCGCCTACGGGCGTCCTCCTATGCATCAAGGCGCAGGCCGTGCCGCACCCTCTGGTGGAGCTGGTTCCCGGCACGCATCGGGTAACTTTACAGGTCCCAATGTGCCTGACACGAACACGCCGCCGGGCCCCTCGGTCCCTGATCGTCTCAGATCGGGTGGCCGAAGGCAGCTTGCCGGAATCAACAATACCCTCCAGCAAGCACAGGCAACCATGGCGGATTCTGGCCGCTCACGACGCGGTGGACAGCGTGCCAGTCTGGCTGGCTCAGATGCTCAGGTGCTGACGGGAGCATCCCCTGTCTCTACGCCAACAAAGGAGGCAGACCAGCCATCGCGCCAAGACGGCGGCAATGATCGAGGAACTGCTAATGGAGATGGCTATGCTAGCAGGGCAGACGACAGAGGTCGTCGCGACCGCGATAGGTCCGAGAGGTCTGGCAGATCCAGACGCAGCAGTCGTGAGCGTGATCGTGATCGAGACCGGGAGCGTGACAGAGATAGGGATCGAGATCGAGATCGCGAGAGGGATCGTGAACGAGATCGTGAGAGGGAGCGTAGTCCCGAGAGAGAACGCGACAAAGATTCGCGAAGTTATCGAGACAGGCGATCGGCTCCGTCAGGAACACAGGCTCCCTCGGGTGGCAGGGATGATCGCGAATCTTCTCGACGATCCGGACGAGAGCCTTCGGGCGTGTCAGGACCGGCAAGGGACGTTCCCTCGTCAGGACCTCAGCAAGGTGGTGGTGTTAGTGGAAGAGACCAGGCCAGCAGTGCTCGAGAGTCGCGCCATCGTGGCGAGCCTGCCCCGTCCGGCAGGAATGAGGAATGGAACGGTGGAGGTCGAGGTGGTGGACATAGGGACGCTGGTGGAAGAGACTCGAGCTCCCGTGCGCGAGACGATCGTCGCGAGCCGAGGGAGGAACGGGGACGGAAGAGACGAAGCGAAGAGGGAGCCGCGCCGGTCCCCAACGAGCGGGAAAAGCGACAAAGGCGATAGAAGATGCCGCGTCCACCGTCGGGGGGAAAAGCGTTTCGACAGAACTACGGTTTCTACTTCATTTGAGTGATATGAAAAGAAAGCAGGAAAGACGGAAAGACGGAAAAGAAAAAGGAGAAGAAGAATCGCACGGAGTTCGAATGAAAGGAAGGGAATGCCTTGCAACAGAATGAAGGGGAGGAGGGTGGAAAATACAATAGTTTTCTTTGGGAACCGTATTTCCCGCGGTTCTTGTTTTACTATCCTTATCAGAACAATCCTTTCTTTTTCTACAACTTGAGACCCGCCTCTTATTTGCATCGACTCTTTTTTTACGACTTTCGAAACTGGCGATCGGATATCGGTCAGCTCGACGGAGAGAAAAAGGGCAAGCGTGCAGCTTCGCGCAGCTTGGAGCACTTCTCCCAGTCTTTCCAGTGACTTGTGCCGACAAGGCGTGTACAACAGTTGCCGAGGAGGAGAGCATAGGTCGACATGGAAAGCGAACAAAAAAGAGACAAAAACACAAAAAAAGGTTCTTTGCTTCAAAACTATCATCCTCACTTGGAATCCGACCATTCGCGAAGACACCAGAATACCCAGTCGTGGCCGTTTCGGCGTTCACTCAATCCAGCCCTATTGTATCATTAAACCATTTTTGAAACCGGCCGTACCAACGCAGTTCGTCATGCTTCACGCAAAAAAACCATAAAAAAGTCCGGTTCCTCGTATTTGCGTTTCCTAGGGTTTTCTAGGCATAGAGAGGAGTTTGGCTCCAAAGGAAAAAGGCGAAGGGAAATAAAACAGAGAGGATGGTCTGGCATCTCTGTACATTACATGGCTCATCTGTTCTTCATATGGCATGGCGTTTTGCTTTCTTTACGCGTAGCGAAAATGAGATGACCTGCATTCATCTAATGGAATGACTTTTTCCGTTTCCTCCCCTTAGCTATTTTAGTGAGTAAAAACTATCGTGATAAGCCTGGACCATGCTCAGCGTCTTAAGACGGCGCATTATACTTAGGTGTGAATATCTTATCTTTAACATTGATGCTACCCATCGTGATATCCGGGGTGCCGGTGGTATCTTAAGAAATATACGTACATAGACTCGTAACGCCATGACATGCTGCTAATGAGATACGCAAAGGAAAACACAAAAACGGGTGGCCAACAACTCCACAAAATACATATATCTGCCCTTCCAGGGGCCACAACCAAACCAAGCCGCGGCGGACTGGAAACCGCCTGCACACAGAAAGAAGCAAAACGTTGCTATGATAAGATAAAAAATCAAGGATTGATTAGAACGCCGAACCATAGCCTTGCGGCGGGTGTGGTTGACTTCTAGGTTCAATGGGTTCCCGAACGTTGCCTTGTTGTCTTTCGGCAGGCGGTCTAGCGTTGGGGCTATAGTACGGAGAGGGAGAAGGGAGTGGAGATGCATTCATGTCATGGTACGGAGAAGGCGAGTAGCCTCCATCTCGATACGGGGACGGTGGGGCCATGGGAGAGGCCATGATGCGGGCGGGTTGGCGGGCGCTCATGGGGTTCGGTTGCGCGTGGGAAATAAGACCCGCGTGCTCGTCTTCGTTCACGTTCGTGGGCTCCCCGTCCATGGGGGGAAGGCCGAGTTTGCTGCGGCGGAACTGATCCGCGATGGGTAGGTGTTCGGTGCTGCGGGCGGGTCGAAGGCGGCTCTTGGCGACTGAGAGGTTATCCAGGTTGAGCGAACTCATAGTTCTAGTATTATAGCTCGGGTCATTCTTCCTGCGCCTCACGCCACAGAAGAGCCAGCGCATCCCACGACCGAAAGCCGTAACGTAGTCCCAAAGGTTAGCAGCATGGCAAAAGGCCCAGATGCCAAGAGGTCCTCCTGAAGGTGGCGAGTGGGCATTCTCCCTAGCAGGCAAGAGCCCGGATTTGCGCGAATCGGGGTGGGGATAGTAAGTCGTCTTCGCCCCTGGGACATAGGGCGCGTAGGGGAAAGCCCAGAAATGAAGGATGGCGAAGATGACCATCTCAACACATAGGAGCATCGCGGGGATCGAGACCTTGATATCGGGGTAGGCGATGATGGAATTGGCCTCGAAAATCTTGAACCTCTCACTCGTCGCAATGGAAATGCACGTCACTTGCCAAAAGGCAAAGAAGACCACGAGCTTGATGGCTAGAACTTTGAGGAAGGGCCGGTGGTCCTTGAGGGGCTCCTTCATCTGGACATAGAATTGGATAACGCAATACATTGCAATGAAGACAGCAACGCAATTGATGGCGAGGACCTAGAGCGTCGCGAGTGTCAGTCCTGTCTCATCGATTACCATGACCTAGAGGGGGAAAAAAAGGTGTACGACGCTTTGCACTTACCCAAATGTGACCAAAAGCTGGACTGTTGGAGCTTTCACAATACCGGTCGAAGTATTGGGTCACCACGGCAGTGATAGTCATGGCCACGCGTATCACACAGTAATGGTAGATTCCAATCCAGTTGATGTTGAACCACGTCAGACCGCTCTTTGGCGTCCTCCACGGGCCGCGCTGGCCACCGCAACACGCCGCAAACCAGTTAACGGGCCACACCCACCTCTTGATCGGATACATGTCGCGGAAGTACTCTTTTTGTTCGTGAAGATCCGGGGCGATGTAACTACACATGAGGGCGAAGAAGGAGGCGATGGCGAAGGCTTCGTAACAGTCGGATATGACTTGGAAGTATACGGCATGGTAGTAGTAGTAGACTTGCAGGAAGCATGATACCGAATAAACCGGGACCATGAACAAGATTCGGATTATTCTGGAGGCTAGGGGTTAGCAGAGAGGACGCGAAAGCGGAGCGAACTGGACGAGATGCGTACTGTCTTTGCTCATTAGGTTTCGTGTAATTGATGGCGTGCATAAACGCCAGATATACGCTGAGAAAAATGGCAATGATTGCACATCCTCCACTGATGATAAGAGCGAGGTCATGGAACGTCAACGGCCCAACAATTAAATCCTCCGTACCGGGCTCGACTAGAATAGATCAAGTCAGCATTGCGATGCCCGGGTTTTGAAGGCATACGGCAGGCCGAACGGCTAGAACTCACTTCTGAGCTTTTCCAGGGTTGAATTACATGTCGTCGAGATCGAGATCATTTTGGCGAATACACCAGACCGTCCTCCTCTCACAAAATATTCCCATGCGGCGTGCACGGGTTGCGCTTGCGCTTGCGATATAATACTGAGGGGATTGTGCGGCGAGGAATCGGCGGCGATCGTGTTTCGAGGGTGTCGGCGTTGACCTCTTTCGCTTTCGCTCAAAAACCAAGTGTACTAGTATATAAGACGACGCGATGTTCGGGGAGGTGTTGGTGTCAAGTCGAAGATTACTGAAAGAAAGAAAAAAACCCCAGGGAAAAGACCGTCTTCACTTATTATCCTTCTGCCACAGCCCGATCCGGTGTCAAGTTAGGCTCGGAGGTGAATTGTTCCAGGCGAAGGGCGATTTGAGCGGCGCCTCGAAACAGGATCGACGAGTCGTGATTCTTCGGCGATGGCTCCAATACTGGGGGCTTAAATCTCCGATGAACAAGACAACGGGGAGACGACGAAACGACAACAAAAAAAAATAAAAAGCAGTTAAACGAGAGGGAACGAATGGAGGGGTAAGAAGAGACGGAGAAAATGAAAAAAAAGATGTGCAGTCCAGGGGAAAGTGTTTAATCAAATTTGGTGAAATCAAGAATTCATGGAAAATGGCAATGACCGCTCCTTCCCCCTCCCAATCTCATGCGGCGCGATGCTGCGACACAGACCCAGGAAGGCACCAGCCAGATCCCGGAATCCCTGCCCCTTCCCTGTCCTCAAATTTCACTGCGGTGCTGTGCAGCTTCGTCCCTGCCCAATCGTCAGGACCGGATATTGTGATAGCCCCGATAGATGATTCGATCAAAATCCCAATGTGGCTTCGACGATTGTTGCGAAAGTGAGAGCAATAATAATAGCAATTAGATTGTATTGCAACAATTGACCAGCTGTGTCCGATTGCGTTTGTAGTTTGTATCACCAGGAAGCGGAAGCGGTTCTTTCGGGCCGAAATAAGAAAAAAAGTAAGAAAAAGGACGATAGGTAGGAACGGCAGGCAAACAGCAAAGGTGAGATGAAAGTTCAGAAGGGATTGAGGCGGTTGATCGCCGCTGTGGGTTGCCCTTGGTTTAATATATCCTCATCCGGCAATCCCAGATTGAGCTGCACATGCGCTCTCTCCCATCCGAACTTTCGGTTTTCCAGCCTTATTATACTCTCTATTATAGGCCGCTCCGCCTCCTGCTTTTCTTCTTCCAGCGGGTCCGGGTTCCCTTTGTTGGCCTCAGTATCTCTGTATCTCTGTCTCTGCCGTCTTACTTTTTCCCTGCTCGACATGCAGAAACCTCACAGCAGCGCTTTACTTTTTGGTGATCTCAATACTTTGCAGCCTCCTATAATAAGATGTCGCATACAAGCGGCAGGAGTAAACACCGTTGCTTTCCCTTCCTCCTCGGCTGCAGATGAACGTGGGAGGTAGGAGGTAGTACGATGAGAGATAAGGCCCCATTGATGGAGCCGGTCCACTATAGTGCAACTTCGAAGTCGTGGCAACAAAAACTCTTTTCTATCTCGGCCCAACAAAGGACACGATTGTGGCCCTCATGAAAGCATGAAAGCATGCCCAGCGTTGTTGTCCAGCCTCGTATCTGCCTCTTCGCCAAGCTAAGGCTCCATGTGCCGGCCTCCGTTCCAGCGCTCTGATTTCTCTTTATGTTCGATTTTCCCCATCGGGCAAGGCCAAAAGTTCAAAACCAACCTCGTTGGGTGGCAGTGCTTCCCAGCCCATGCCAGCCGCGGCGCAGTGCAACGCATTCGTTCTAAAATTAAAACACTCGGCTAGGCGGCTCGCTAGAGTGACCCGTCTGGGCTGTTCCTTCGAAGGAATTTCCTTCTAACGAGGTCTTTTATCACCAGTCCTTGCAGTCCATGCTCTCCTCGTGTTGAATAGAGATGGAGATGAAGCGGATATCGAGATCCGAAGCCGTCGGTCTTTTCCCAGATCATGTCTTGATCTCCGACAAAAAGTGAACACAATCGAATCAAGAAGGTCAATGCACTGCAGAAACAGATTCATACAAAGCAAGATTAAAAATGGTAGAGAATGATATGCAGGAATCGGAATGAAACGAAAGGTGAGAGACATTGCTGCAGGCACTTTACGGCCACAAAGAATTGCCTGTGCGTTGTTTGTCCAGACGGTACCCTCGACGATGATCCTCTTTCGTTGAATTCTCGTTAACTTCACTGTTAATCCCCCCACGATCCGGACCCAAAGACGGCCAACCTGTACCCCATCCGGC
This sequence comes from Scedosporium minutisporum, assembly GCA_034774675.1. Lineage (NCBI taxonomy): Eukaryota > Fungi > Ascomycota > Sordariomycetes > Microascales > Microascaceae > Scedosporium > Scedosporium minutisporum. Next base: position 12,765 of record SJVG01000034.1, read on the forward strand.
GCTTCGAGAAGGTCACAACGAGGAAAAAAAAAAAAAAAAAAAAAAAAAAAAAAAAGAAACAAAACAAACCGCCCGCACGACACCACCCCACCACAACCACAAGACGAACGAGACCACGCAACACACCATAGAAGAAATAGAACAGTGCCCAAGCACACGTCGGCACGCAGCCGTCACACGTACCTCAGA
>SJVG01000034.1:12963-103183 GCA_034774675.1 Scedosporium minutisporum
AATTTGACACTCCTTGGTTATCCCACACGTACCCCCAACCATGATTCTCCATCATTGAATTCACCTTAACTTCAATGCTACCCCCCCCCCGGAACAGACCCAACAACAGCCAACCTGGACCACTTCCCGTGCGTCGTCAAAAGGAAAAAAAAAAAAAAAAAAAAAAAAAAAAAAAAAAAAAGGCCCTGGAAGGAACTCACCGGGAGACATTCCTCCCGGAGACATTCCTCCCGATCCCACCACACTCTCCACCGCCGTGTTATACGAATATCTCTGGGGCCACGTCAGACCAAGTTGCCCAGTCCCTCAAGCTTAAATAAGAAGGCCGCGAGAAGACCCTATAGTCCAAAGCATATTAATGATATTAATGGGCAGTGCTCCGCGTCCTGGATTGGACCTCGAGCCATTCTCCTCCACTCGAGCTGTCGTCAGCTGTGCCAGCTCATTCGACATCGCCAACGCATCACTTACCTCGCAGGGATGTCATACCGCTCTCACCTCTCACCTTGAGCGCCTCGGTAATCCTCGAGCTGACGACTGTTCATGTTAACTCTCCCTCACGGATCCTCATCTGTCTGCCCAATCACCATCGCGGCCGTGAGCAAGTGGCCTTGCCTCGTCAACGACGTACCATCCTCCGATATTTTAGGTAGGACAAGACCAACCATATCAGAACTTCTCGCTATGCATGGAATAAGTAAGAGCCTGCAACATGCATGAGAGCGTCATGTTCCAACCTCCAATGTTATACTGCTTAAATGCAAAAAGAAAAGCATCGCCACAAACCCCGAACAATGAAAATAACCCATCATCTCTCTCCAATTGGACGAAGAATCCAGGACCCCCGCATCCCCACTTTCCCCTTACAATTGTAGCCGTTTCAGATTTCCAGCATCCCTGGCCGACGTAACATCAATGAACCTTGTCCAGGGTAAACCCGCCCATCAACCGTCGATCATCCCATCGAACCTCCGAGTAAACAACCCTGAGTTCGATCACGCTCTTTGATGAGGGGGCGCGAGACGATGAGCATCGTGATGTCGAGCTGTATGAAATTTCATCGTATCTATAAATATATATTTACATCTATAATTTATGAGATAAGATTGTCCGAGACTCGTGGAGAATCCCGAGAAAGGCTTACGCACCACGGATGTTCCCTGGGACAACATTCGCCTTCGTTCGCCTTCGTGGGTTTGCAAGCAAGAGGAGCCGCTCGGCCAGTTCGACATTCGAGAAAAGTGCCATTCCCAGGTTCCCGAAAGAGACTTGCCGTGCAGTCGTTGATGCGGAAGCATTCCGTATCACCCTTCCTTGCTCGAAGAGTCCGACTTAGAGTCGGACTTGTCATCGACCGCAAGCAAGCGGTACGGCGACGAACCCGTCCCTGTAAGGCCACATCGAATATCCCGACGCACTTATCGTACTTCGTGGTGGATGCAAAGCGTGGTGTGCACGTCTTTCTTCCGTGATGCCGGATTTCTATGCTATGTACATGACAGGCACCTGTTCATTCTTTCAAATGTTTGTTCTCTCTTTAGAGAGCCATAGCATGACCCGCTCTAAACGCGCTTCCGCCATGCATATCAGGCACCTCGTATTCTCTCTCGGTCACTCCGTCTTGAATGCTGGTGGTATCATTGCTCGTGTACTCCAATGTCCCATTTCCCAGTGGATCTTCCCCCTCTTCCTTAAATTTTTTTCTTCGCTTGGCCTCCTCCTGAAATGGCAAAGAAACAAAAGAAGTCTAAGTACAAATACACTGAATAAGCTGGGTCGTCGCATGCCACCTCTCTAGCACCTGCTGCCCACCGGCGACATTACTAGGTGGTGAACCCCTGGTTTCCAAGTGATGATTAAATCATGAGCGAGAGATCATGTTGATAAAGGGGGGGAATCGAAGAAAAGATGCAATAGTAAAGGCGGTGCAGATGAGAGAGGAGGATGCTAGACGCCAGCGTGGTATCTCGATAAAAAGGAAATCAGGAAAACATAGGAAAAAGAAAAACGCCAAAGACCCAACCCTTAATTCCCAACGCAAGTCATGCAAGTCATGAGAGATAGCCGCTTTCAAACGGCGTCCTGAATGAAAATATTAAGCGGAATGATGAGGACATAAGGACGCTCCATCCAAACCGAAGGCGAAACGGAAACGAGTAACGCAGTCAAATCCAGATTTCTGCGTTCATTCCTCGACAGGATCCGGATTCATGGCCCGGAGGACTCGTGGTTGATGTACCCGGCGAGAGTAGTCTTGGTCATCGTGTAGAGTATTAACGCTTTCTCGGCTCTTAGTTCGGGCAGAGGTGAAAGGGTCCATTCTGGGATCCACTGGCATCAGTCGGCTATTTCGATCGCCCGCCGCACCACCAGCCATAACTCCGCTCGAAGCCGACGGTGCATCCTTCTCTCTCGCATCGAAGCCCCAGCCAGCGAAGGCTGAGGAGTGGGAGCTTCGATTTTCGAATGGGCCGCCTCCCTGCTCGTTGGCACGCCGTCGTCTGATGATGAACCATCCGATGGCCACAAGCGCTGCGATGCCTAACACGACGCCAATAACTATTCCAGCGATCTTCCCCGAGCTCGGGCCGTTCTTTTCTGCGGGTTCATTGCCATCGCCCTGTGACCCGTCACCAGCGGTGGGCATGACGGTAACGGTCCGGATGCCATCGGGCGTACTCACTGTCGAAACAGAGGAACCGTCCTAAGAAAAGAAAGGGGCCGTCAGTTTTAGCTCATCAACCACATATTTCCCCGCCATATCAGCCAGGCGCAGATCACCCTTTTTCTTCTTTCTCACTCTGCCAAAAGACCAGCCAACGGGGATAAGAGAAAAAATGATTAGTCCCTTGGGGATAGGGATATAAGAGAACAAGAAATGGAAGCGAAAAATCCATACAGAAGACAAAGTTCCACTCGTTTCAACCGAAGATTGGTCGGAACTCGCAGTTGAAGTGCTACGAGTATCTGTATTCTGGGCCGTCTCAGCTATGGATTAACCCAGAATAGAAGCAAATAAAACAAACTATGCTGGAACAAAGGGAAAGGGGGTAAAGAAAGAACAAGGCAAGAACGATCTCCCTTCCCGCCCTGACCCAGATGATCTTGTGCTAGCGAACAGGTAGCAGAACCTAAGGACTAAATCGAAGAGGTCGAAGGTGAGGTGATCAAGGCTGGGCAGGCATCTCTGCGGCACGAAGAAACGAAGAAAAAAGTTGAACTCACACTACTACTACTACTACCCTTGGTTCCCTTGGGATTCTTTCCAAGTTCAAGGTAGCCATAGACGCCTTTACCGCCACACAGCTCTGAGTAGCCAGGACAGCCGGTATTGCATTTATCGTTGCCGACGATTGTGGAATCACTGGGAGTGTAATCGGAGCACCAGCATGACTGGTAGTTCAATACCGCGTAGGCATACTCTCCTCGGCAGAAGTCGCCACAGAGACCATGACTTTGGAAGATGCTTAGGTCTATCGGCTACGTTAGAACGACCAGAAATTATACGGGCAGGAAAACTTGAGCAGTTGCCAACTTACTAGCATTAGTAGATGCGGTATTGATGCTCGAACAGAAATCCGCGGGCGTATCGGATAGGCAGACAAGGGCCCATAATTGTAATAAGAGGAAGAACTTTCCGGCAAGACCGGTAAAGCTCTGAAGTATGGTCATCGCAGATAAAAGTATACTGCACGTCGTAAGGTCCGTAACGTCTATGTAGAGCTGCACGCTCTCCGTAACCGCGACTCACTGCGAGAGAGAAGCTTCAAGGGTGTAGTTTGCCCAAGAAAACAGGCGTGCTTCTCAACCCGAAGAAAATCCCAACCAACTATATGGCACACCTCGAGAGGCAAAGCAAGTCGGTTGGGTTCATCAATCCAGACAACTATATTCTCCAAATGCCTTTTCCTAGATTGAGTGGGTTGCCATGACCTAGATTCCCCCTCGAGTTTCTTTGTTCCAAGACGGCAATTGATATCGCCAGTTCAAGAAAATAGAAACTGGTCTTCCGAAAGAAAAGAGGACGGACTCGCAAGAATGACTAATAATCGTCGAAATTTGGCTGAAGATCAATCTCTGGTCGATATTATGCGATTCGATAAAGGGACAGGCTCGGTCTATTTCGCGGTGGGGGCTGGATCGAGGAAGAGGAGACAAAGGTCTAGAAACGACGATTGCAGAGCCCGGTAGGGTTTATCCGGCAAACGCCAACGACAAGCTGGGACAAAAATCTTGGTTGCGAAATCGTTTGTGTGTATGTGTGTATGTGTTCCCTCTGTGCTACCAACGAAGGAGGCAGAGGTCAGTCTGTACAGGATGGCGTCCAGAAGGAAGATCGGTGTATTGTCTAGAGTCGGCCGGGAGGAGAAACTGAATCTCGAAGGTGCTGTATTTCCTGTTTGCTCGTTTCAAGGATGGGGAGTAGAATGAGAGAATGGAGGAAAGATAGGGTGATGCGAGAGTTGGAGTTCCTTTCGTGACATAGCAGGGGGGAAATTGGCCCGGCAGCAGCAAGCGTGAAATGCCTGATCCGGGGTTCGGGGGTTGACTGACAGGCCGAGACCACTCGGTGACGTATGACGGAGAGGATCAGCAGCAAAACAGTGGCAAGGTACCATCCGCCAGCGCCGACACGATCTCCATCAACAGAAGGGAAACAGAAAAGTGGAAAGTGAAAAACCGTTACGCCCGCTTTCAAAGAAAAGACGATGCCAATTATAGGCTGCGAACGTGAGGGCAATGGGGAAATAACAAGGTTCAAGAGGTATTAAAGGTCGTGGAAAGAGAAGACGGCACAAATATGAGAGTGAAGACGCAGTTGAGAGGTGGAAGGAAACAACCCGAGAAAAAGGAAAGGGCAAGCAGAACGCACGGGCTTGGGGAGGAACCATGAAATTACGAGGTACGAAGTACTTCATCAAGCCAAGTCGGGAAGAAATTTTAATAAATTAGCGCTGGGGACAGAACCTGGATTTTGGCGATACATCAATTGATACTATTTTTCCGAGGCAGCACGTATTATCACATCGACCGTGCCTACAACTACATTGATCAAATCGTTCGTCCTTCCACAGCTACCTCGTGGCGAGCATGCGCCATGCACTACTGAGTACAGGTGCTACGGTAATGTACTGCTCCCCACGACCCCCTCCTTCCTATGAAGTTCGCATGGGACAGGCAAGTTTGCCACAGGACTGTACCATGCCACATGTACATAGTAGTGTATTTTGCTCACACAAGCTTAGGGAACACGAGGAGGACCCTGTCATAATGTGTGTCCATTGATTGTTGAACCCAGTCCGCTGTCCCGCTCCCGGCTAGTGATTTAAATGGCCCGCCCGCACCTGCACCAGGAACGACCAGCCGGGCTTCGGGCGACCTGAAGATGGAGCTAGTCTTGCTACCTTTCGTGCCTCAAGTCATTAGTGTCTTTTCTGAAGTGGGGCATCGGCTATTATGTGGCTACAATTGTATGTACAGAAAGGGAGGCAGAACGGAAAGGGCCATATCGATCAACAACAACTGAACGAGAAAATGAGATTGATGGGTGACTGACTAACGTACTTCGTAGTGTACAAGTATGTATGAAGTACAAAGCGCGAAGTACGATGTCGTATTCCAAATCCCCTCCCCATATTATTGATGCAAGTCAAGATGCTATCTGTCATGGAAGCGAGCATTTTTCCCTTGTCGGGGTTCCAAAATGCGACACCACCATTGTCGTAAGACAATGTGTGCGGCTCGTATCCAGACACTCTTTCTTGCTCGGATTGACCACTTGCATCAAGGCCTCGACCACTCCTACTACATAAACTGCTTGTCATGATATTTGATCACTGGCAGAACCAACATTTCCCATGTTACCAATACTCAGGTCGGCATGGGGGTACACTGGACCACGGAGGAAATACTTCGTACTTTCTCCGTAGACTGAGAATCTGAGATTGATGATGGCTCTCTCCGGTCTTGGCAGCGTAATGTAACTGGGGCTATTCCAGCTGATGACGATCCGGTCGGCGCTTTCTTGACCAGGCCTCCTCTCCAACGCGCATCGAAATAAAATGGGACCAGCTTGACTTGTTTCTGTTCCGAGCCAGGGATTATTTCAGCTAAAAAGGTATAGTCTAGCGCACATTAGTCGAGTCCATACAAAGAAGCGTGCAGATTAGGCCATGCCAGCTCTGTTGTCAAGCGGTTAAATCGTGGGACAGACAGCGATCGACCGAGGTAACTCGCAGGGTACCTGGCTCTTACTCCGTACGAAGTACTTCTTCTCTGCACGAAGTGAGTGAGTACCTTGCCAGCTGACGAAAGACACCTCAAACAATACGAAGTAAATCGCCAAATCTCCACGACTGATGGCCGCGGTACACACTCCACATCCGAACAGACCGACAGATGCCAGGTATTTGCATTCTAAAGAGTTTTAAGACCTGTGAAGCGCTGTCTAAGTAGCTTAGATTCTAGTAAGAAATCGGTTCTTTCTCGAAGTAGTGTAGTGTAGATAAGCCGTGTACTTGGGTGTTGGATAATTCTGTGGAGGCGGCAGGATATAGTAGGGCTTCTTGGAGAGCTATTTTAGCTTCAGGAGACTCGCTAATCTCGGATGAAGCAATAATCGATCAATTAACAAGATCGGCCGGACCAGTCGATGGATCTACTGTTTCTCTAATGGGGACAGTCCGTTTCAAAGAAGATCAGATCGAACGCCTCAAAGATCCTGCGAGGACCCTTAGTCTGATGAACTGCTTCAGCCGGTGTGTAAGTATACATCATCGGTGCTCTTATCAAAATGGCGTCTAGACGTGGGGTGTTTCTTACGACTACTTCGTACTCGTTTCCTATCTTGTACGAAGTATAATCATAGGGGCGGAAATACGAAGATGGAACTTGAGTCGAGTGCTTGGCCCTGGAACTTCACTTCCATGCCCGTGTTAGTGCAAGAAGAAGCTTGAAGCATCAATTGACTTGGACCCTAGGGGTTCTGTGCCCTTCGCATCGGCTCCAAGATTTTACTTCGTACAAGTATTACAAGTAGGTGGAACGAGACCGGCAACAATGGCGGCTATGAACGAAATTCATGGTCCCGCACTCCTTTCCTTTCCCTCTCTGCTATCCCATCTGCATTTTGCTTGGTCAGCCAAGCGGGAAGCTGAAACGTCTACATCCATGATCATTGCGCAAGAGGCGTGGTCCATCATAATTTTAAAGCCTTGATTTGGACACATACTCTGAACTGAAGTGATCCTACTTCCAAGGACGAAGTATAGAGAGGTCGCGAGCGAATAGTTGCGGCGTCTAGTTTACGCCATTCATCATCACGTCAACTGAGCGCTCTCTCCTCCCATCGATAATACAAACTTCTAATTCTCCAGCGAGTTTTGAAGAGCATGGGCTTCAGAGAATACGGGTCTGGGAGGGTAGCAGCTCCTAATGTCCAGTGGCCAGGCCAAGACGACGCATTGCTTGGCTCACGATTTCCGCATCCTCACGAACACGATGCCACCATTATTACCATACTTTCTTTTTGACTTTCTCGGGGACTGCAAGGAGACGAATAATGTCGACTCACATTCATTCTTATTAGCTTGCCTTCTAGGTGGCAAAACGGAACGCTCAAGTCTTCCTTTTTTTCTGCATAATATCCTTCCGAAATATCAGGGAGCAGCCCCACCATGGAACTGCTTGCAATCTTGATGTGCTCAGATGCAAAGCTCCACCTGGATGGTCCAGCAGAGTCAAGATTTCAAGGTTCGGCGTGCATGAGCATGACCAGTTACCTCTTGCTAGTGGCACGGATAAGAGACCTTCAGCCAGACTCGGCAAAGCACAAGGAAACAAAAATGAAGATCATATGCTGAATCCCGTGTCACTCTCCATGTCTGTCATACATTTCTCCCCGAGAGGCAGTTGGTGGGAAGGAGTAAAACTCCAAAAATACCACATTTTATATCAAGAATTCGACGTCCCCACAACGAAGTTTGAACGCCCACGGCAACAGACATATTTTAAATCTCCTTGCTGCATATGGGGTCACGCGAAACAATCAGTTTGCGGCACAGGGGTAGTTGTGAGCCATGGATTGTGTCCTATCTGGCAGTTAGTTTCCACTTTCAAATGACGACAGAAGCGCAAATGCAATCTGTAAATTGCTGCGAACGGGCTATTGGACATGGAACATGAATAGGATGCTGATGTGAGAATGCAAGAGATGCATTACTCCCTTCGTGCTTCGTACTCCGTACACATTCACTCGTACGGTACTTTTGGTGGATTTTGTTTTCCCACAACCAATGTGACTTAGCGTATGCATCCATGCATCAGACCACCTCACATCGAAGAGAGGGATGATGATATCTAGCCCGAGCTACTGGTATTGGTGCATATTCAAATGATACCAAGCCCTTGGCCCCATGGCAGTGGGGGCTGGTCAGCCACGTTTTTCTCTCCCTTCTTTGTTAAACTTTAGTTCGAATTGTTCGCCACGACGAACAATGGAGGCCAAAAAAGTGCCTGATCTTCTTCGACCACATGCCCATGGGTCGTCCGTGACATCATGTTTAAAAGTAAAATCTATAAATGGCAGCTGGCATCTATGCAAGATGGGATTTTTCGATAGGAACTTATCTTGAGCGAAGGTGATAAGAGGTGATCTCGGCCACTTGATTGCCAGAGAATCTTGCGATTATTCCTTCGTATTCCGAGTGTGGTGTTGACTAACTTCAGGAGGACCAAGAGGTGAAGACCACGGCAACGGTTCTACGAGGGACTGTTGAGTGATGGCGGATATGGCCCGGTTGCATTGTCAACACCGTTTATTTGCAAATCGAGCTGGATCAAAGTCATTTTCCAGTGAAATGTCAGGTGGCATGTTCAGAGCTCTTGCAACTCTCGAGGATGGCCAATGCAACACGAAGCCAAAAAATGGGGAAGGCCAAGATGGAGAAACGGAAACATCGAGAGACATCGACTCGCCAATGTTCACGTGCCCCCGGCACAAGCTTCCAGTTTCCCAAGGAAGAATGACCAGGCCAACATTGACAGCGTTCTAAACAGAGTGTCTGGGAGCAGTCGAGATCGAAACGTGCTGGGTTTAGTCACGGTGCACAGTGTCCTCCTCAAACTTTAGTGCTTTAACCTCGGTATTTGATAGTCAGGAACCGAGATCAATTGATGCCGTTTCCCCTGGGTGTGGCAACTGCTTCTTCAGTGAGTTAAATCCCCCTCATCACACTCATGGGACTGCGCATTGTCCGCTGCTCATAGTCTCAAGGCCTCACTGCCCTCATCCTCGATGCCTCAGTGGCGCGAGGTAGTAGGGATAGTTCCCCCCATATTATGAGAAGGAGTTGAGAAGTTCGTTGCATACTTTGTAACACACACACATAGAAAGCCAGCTGGTCTGGCTATGACGCCATGATTGACCCCTTCTCCATTTTCCAAAACCCCACGCAGCCTCCTTCAATCGTTCAATTCGTTCCGGCTTCGGGGCAAAACTGTGGTGGAACTTGCCAGCTTGAGGCATCTGCCACAATCTGACACAGCAACGAACCTCCACCTGGTCTTGGTCCCAAGTCATGTGCTCGGATTATTGGGTTAGAACCTGAAGCCTGAAGCCCATGTGAGCAATTTGTTGTTGAAACCCCAACAAGTTTGCTTACATCCAAGCATTTCAGTAATATAAGCCTATTGCTGTTTGTCGTGGGCGCGACGGCCTTTGTGTTTCGTTCTTTTCTCTTGTCCCGTTTGAAGCGGCACAGCAGTTACCCGAAGAGGCCGGTTCTGCGAGTATCTGCCTGGCTCAATACACCACGTACCGAGGCCGAAACATCGCGCCTGCCCCCTCAAGCTGTTCAACCCACCAACTTAACGTTGGTCTCACTTGTCACTTGCCCTCATCATGCGGGGCACCGCCGACACCTTCAATCCGTCGGAGAAGCAGCTACCGCTATGGAGAGACTGCGATAAATTAATGGGCTTGCGCCAGGCCGGCGGGGCGAGGTACGCTCCCCTGAATCGGCCGGCGAGAAGACGAAGTGCCACATCCGTGGTACTCATCGCACTCTGCGCATTTATCGCTATGGCTCTCTTCACGGCTCTGCTCTCGATCGGACATTGCATGTTTAGCTGGGGAGGATCGAAATGTTATCATGGTTATGAATCCCCTTATTCTTTTGATATTGACCAGGCCTACAATCCGGATTGGATGGCTTTGATCCCGGACGATGTCAACATCACGAGCTTATCCATCCCGGGAACGCACGACACCATGACCTACGACATGGTGAAGAATATCCGCCTGCAGTGCCAAAGCCATAACCTCAGCACCCAACTGAACGCCGGCGTGCGCTATTTCGACATCCGGGGTAGGCTCGTCAACCACACGATAGGAATCTACCACTCCATCAGCTACACGGGATACACCTTTACCGACGTCGCCCTGGAGATGTTCGCCTTCCTAGACGCCCACCCCGACGAGACCATCATCATGCGGCTCAAGGAAGAGGGCAAGCCCGTTGGCGATGCGAAAGAGTGGAACAAGACGTTCGAAGAGGTCTTCAACCACTTCCGCCTCGAGAACCCCGAGACCTCGCCCGGTTTCAGCAAGCATCTGTTCGAGGTCCCCGTCGAGTCCCCGCAGTCCGCGTACCTCCCCACCCTCGGAGACCTGCGTGGGAAGATCCTCCTGCTCGAGAACTTCCCCGCCGAGGAGAGGCACTACGGTCTCCTCTGGGAGTCGGAGCTGATGGAACTCGAGGACCTCTGGGAAATCCCCACCATTTACCATCTCGAGGACAAGTGGGTGGCCATCGAGTCCAACTTGCACCTGGCGAGGAACAGGCCCGATGATAACTCCGTGCTGTTCCTCTCCCATCTTAGCGCTTCCTTTGGCGTCTTGCCCATCGAGGCTGCGGCTGGTCCGCTCAACGATAGGCAGATCCTCGGGATGAATGACAGGACGGGCATCTGGTTGGAGCATCCAGATACGCCGGGCCGGGCTGGTGTGGTGATCATCGACTTCCCTGGCAAGGCGCTTGTTGATTCGGTCATTGAGCGGAATGCGGGACTGACGAAGAGGGTCGTTGAGGGCCTGCAGAATGGGGAATGGTAGACTTCCTTTTTCTTTCACTGTTAAGACATGGTGGGTTATAATGCATCTGTAGAGCGGAATCGTTATATTTGTTGGCTTGGCGTTCGGAGTCTTGTCTTCTGGAGGAGCAGGCAACCATTCTATCGGGTTGCGCTTAGTTTCTTAGATAGTAAATTATACTCGGCCCCATTTGCATTTGAACATATTCATGAACCTAGAGCTCGCATCGGACAAGTGCGTATCAAATATGCCAGCGATATAAACACGTATATATAGTATCGTCTAAGCTTTAGGAGCAAGGTGCACATCCCTGAACGACCGTGAAATGCATCGAACCTCCGTAAAACCTATCCCATATCCAAAAAGCAGATTTGCGCCGAATTCCAAGAAAGAATACAGACAATAAATAATCCATCAATCCGTTTCACATCCTACATCAATGTTATCCTTGACTCGTAATCGTACCAGTCCGCCCGAATTCCCATCCCCCCAAACCATGTCCACACGCCAACACCGTCTCTCCCCCGGTCCCTATCAAACAGAGCAAGCCCTCTCTTTCCATCTCCGTATTCGGGTTTCCACCAGAATTATATATATACCAAAAAGAAGAAGAAAAACCCTAGCCTCGCCAAATCGAAGGAGGAAAAACAATAAGAGAAGAAGACAAAAAATAAAGCACCCACAGTTCACCATACCATTACCGCCTCTCATTTCCCGCGCCGGGGAGATCCCTCCCTGCTCCTCCCTTCAATCGATTCAACCATCTCCAACACCTTGGTCTTTGGTTTTTCGAACTTCATCGAGTCAGCCGTACGTAGCAATTCGGATTCCCTGCTGGGCGGTGTATCCCGCATGAGGTTGCGTTGCGGTATTTCGGGTGTCGGCGGCAGGAAACTAGATGGCGATAGCGGCTTTACTACAGCCTCTGGAACGAAGCGCTCCTCTAAAGAGCGCCCAATGTCCCCTTCGGACTCGGAAGAAACCTCGCGGTGTAGGGGCTCGAGGAAGGGGTCTTCCAAATCCGACACCTGGTCGTTATGGATCGGATGCGCCGAAAGCGAGACTTCTTCAAGCGCCTGCTTCTCATTCAAAATCTCGCCGCCGTACGCCGATTGAGAACCTCCTTCAGGTCCTCGCTCCAACCCCGCCGACGCTTTTCCACCATCAAGGCCAGACATTCCGGCATCCGCCTCTCCTTCCACTTCTGCGTTGACCACTCTCAACTTCTCCTTGGGCACCGTAAACATGACTTGAACAAGGCGCTGCTCCACCGCCCTCTCAATATCCCAATCCGTCTCGGTCGAACATCTCGGCTCCTGCTCCGCCGGCACAGTTAACCCACCAGCTGTCCCGGATCCGGCAACCTCCGACTCCCAGTCGTGTTTGCCCTGTTTTCTCCGAAGCAGAGAGCCGCTGATACTGCTCAACCCCGAAGGGCGGTGGTCGTAATCCGTCGAGGTATGCTCAACGGAAGCGCGGGTCGGCGAGGGCTCGCTAGGATGTTCTTGGGATGGGCCACCCGCTCCCGGGCCGAAAACACGGCGGAGGCTGCCTAGCCATCCGCGACGGGGTTTCATCTTGCTAGGGCTCCCAGGAACCGGTATGATATCGTCGTCGTGCTCTTCATCATTATCGTAGTGGTGGTGGCGGTCGTGATCCGGCTCGCTGCTGCCGCCGGCGTAGAGTAGATTCGGTCCCTCGGCCTGCAGGGTGGTGAAGTTGGACTTCGCCGTGTTGTAAGACGGGCTGCTGCTGCTCGAACTGCCTAGTCGACCGTCCGTGGCCGCGCTAGTGCCGAATCCGGCGCCGAAACTGAGAGGGCGGAGATAAGACCTGCCTGATGTCGATCGGGCGATGCTCACCGCACTGCGGTCCGACAGGTTACTTCCTGTCCGAGCATCCTCGTCTGTAATCAGGGATGGGTTTGAGGATTTAGTAGGCGAGACCCTTCCACTTTGTCGGCGGTTCATCCGTGCAAGTAGCCCTTCTACTGCATCCACATCTGACATCCAATCCTGGACCTCGGGATCCATCCTACGTCCTTCGGGGCTTGGCGTCGCAGAGGATCGCCCGCTCGGATATAGAACGGGGGCCGCCGGGAGGACCGGAGTCGCAAATGGATCTGAAGGAACCTGAGAACTGGGCGTATGTGGTTCATTGGAGGATTCGCCGCTGTGGCTTTCCTCATTTTCGCGTCTTCCGTTCTCATGCTGGTCGACTTCCTCATCTGCTTCATAAATCGGGTGAATGCCGGACGTCATGGAGCCTCCGGCAGGTTGATACATGCCCCTCGAGTTACGCGAAGCAGGCTTTCGCGGAATCTGCAGAGCGGGGTGAAGCGACATAGAGTTTCTGTTACTTCCGCTATTCAGAGACTCATACCCGAGAGATCGTGCCACGTTATCGTACGCGTTGGGCCCTCCTGTATACCACGTGGGTGGAGCCCAGGACAAAGAGTCATATCCGGTGTCGTACTCGCGCTCCGCCATATCGTTTTCGCTCTGAAGGAAGAGGGCTCTATCTTGTGCCAGGGCACGGATGGCATCGTCACGCAGCGTCCTCCTGCGCCTCGAACGCCGTCGATAGAAGAAAAATAGCGCGATGGCAGCGATGAGGAGGGGGATACCGATACCAAGGCCGATACCTAAGCCGAGTCGCTTCGCCTTGTCGCCTTTGTCTGCCGTCGCAGCACCGCTAGGAGAGGAAGGTGGTGGCTGGTTAGAATAGGATGGATTCGCATAGCTGGTGGCCCATGTCATGCTTGTGAGATTGAGGAACTGGGGCGTGTCCGAGTTTGACTGTCTCTTTGACTTGGACCAGTTGGGGGGAGTAATTTCGTAACCGCCATAAACCATCATGACGTTTCCAGGCAGAAGAGCTGCACCATGCCCGTAGATACCATTGCCGCTGGGCTGAACATCCGGAGTCACCCACTGCCAGTCGTCATAGGAAGCTCCCATGCGGAGCATTACTAACTGAGGCTGCGCGGCTCGGTTGACATTACCGACCCAGCCACCAAATAGAACCAGAGTGGTTCCATCCTCGCTGAGGACTGTTGTATGCCCGGATCTACTATCAATAGCCACACTCTCTGGCTGCTGCGATACCAGAGCTATGTCGGCTCTTAGTTCTTCAGATCGGGTGCTGCGCGGGGCTTTGATATTGACGAAAGACCACGACTCCTCGGGAAGATTCCATACCGCAGCGGTGCTCATGTTCACAAAAGCCTCCTGAGTATGACCTCCGAGAAGGACGTAGTTGGAGCGCTGGGTAACGGTGTCTCCGCGGTAATTTAAAGATGGGAGCAGCCTCGTGAGCGTAAAGCCGGCCTCACGCACGGGACCCTTGCTCGGCACGATAGAGAGACTGTACTTGGAATCTGACTCGAGGGAAATCTTGCGCATCTGGTTGGTGTAACGGCCAAGATACTGCCAGCTCGTGAGCTCGTTGCTCGAATTGGCGCACATGCCCCCGAAGGTGTAGAGAACGGGGTCGGACACTGTCGGTTGGACCTGGGAAGAAAAGCTTACGGAAGCGCCAAGGAAGTTGGGCCCGGGGTATGTGATGCTGTCGTCCGCGGAGGAGATGGTCTGTTTCTCCCATGAGGGTTTCCCATTGCTATTGGTCGAAGGGATATATGTCCAAATTTGAAAGTCGGTTGGTGAGTCGCAATCGCCGGCGTAGACGATGAGGTGGCCATTTTCGGTCAAGACTGGAGAGTATATCGTGGTGTCAGATACCCCATCCATGAATGGGAGCTTATCGGTAAGCGTCTCCCACCCATTCTCTCCGTCGACTGCGGTACCGATATTCAGGGAAAGGAACTCGACACCTCCGTCAGTCTGGCGGAATACGTAAGCCTTATGGGCAGTCGAGACGCTTCCTTCGGAGGTCAAGGCTGGTGCGATTATAGTGGTGGGTATATAAGGAAATTTCGCGGGGGTAGCGGCGAGGACGGCGGGCACCCATGCGACGAGGATGAAGAGGAGAAGAAAGGCGACGGGCGCATTCCGGATAGCTGCGTGAGGGCCGGCCGCGAGGGCCCGTCGCCGAACCCGGTGTGACATGGCCGGGATCGGGAAGCAGCGTGGAAGAAGGTGGTATTTTTTGGTTTTCTTTTCTTTTTAGGGTTTCCTTGGTCTAATAAACAGCGGTAGGGGTGTGGGACGAAAAGCAAGGAAGGCCGGGAGAAGTCAGTACGAGGCCCGATGAGGCTAACTCATGGTGCGGGTTGTCCCCAAGAACGCACGATTGGAGTTGTCGCGACACGAGAAGCCGGATGAGGGGTGTACGTTCCCTTCCAAAATCTCGTATTCTCGGAAGGGCTCCCTTTTCTTGATTTCGACTGGTGACTGGTGACTGGTGACTGGCGACAATGGACTGGGGATGTTCCACGGAGGGGTGGATTCTCCTCAAGCTCAAGGAGTGATCATGATTCGACCTTCAGACGCACACTCTTACAGGGCAATTTCTGGCTCTCACTCCCCGATCCTCTCTACCCTGCAGTGCTGAGCTGGCAGCACGCAAAAGAAGACGAGGTAAGGTTCTGGGGAAAGGGTTGTGGAGAGGGGGGTGGTTATGACCAGGATGAAAAGGGCTGGCGACGTGTCACAACAACACGCGGGTTCATCGGGGATCGAAGCCTTGGAGTGTAAGCGGTGCCGTGTTCGTACTTGGTAAAGGGAACAGAGAAGATGCGCGTAAGCGGAGTCACGATAATAGAGAATAGATAATAATAACGACCAGGAGAAGCAGAGGATCAATGATTGATCAATGCAGGATTGTCGTGACGAAGTGCAAGTACGGGACACGGAAAATAGGAGGGCACGGAGCGCAGGACCATGAACCATACCAGACCACTACTTAGTACTGGTAGATTATAGATATCATTCCTTTTTGGCCATGCATGTGTATCCTCGAGTCCTTCGACTGCGGGATGAAGAATTCCATGGACGGGGTTAGTACCGATAACAATGAATCGATGAAGTGGGTTGGACTGATCTGCGTCGTATGTCGTACTATTGTTTGCGTTGGCGTGGTTCACGGGGCAACGGGGGCAAGCGATAGAAGAACATTGAAACGTTGCTTGGCCCGTGGTTGGTGACCTTCAAAGTCGGCACCATTGGACGGGGCCATTGGACGTGGTTGGCCAAAAAGGCTGGACAGATTGATCGGTTGATGCAATCAATCAATTGTTGCATTCAAACGATTTGAACGGGGCGGGACTTGGCGCAAACGGGGTGGAGACACGGGCGGCAGGAACGACTTCCGAAGAGCACGACTGGTCGAGTAGCCAAGGATTCCGCGTCGTAGAGCCGGGCTCAACCTCTTCAACCTCACGACGATTGTGCTTGTCTCTGCTCTGCTATGGTCAAAGTTAGATATTCCAAAGACGCCAAGGCACAACTCCCATTCATTGATTCACTTTGCTAAAACTGGATAAGAGACAAAGGAATCAAAGGGCCCAGGTATCGAGAGGAAAGTACAAAGCACGAAGTCCAGCCACAGAGAAAATACAAGCAGAAACAGAACCAGAAACAGAAGCACAACAACTCCACCCTTCTCAACCACCTCACTTCATCGGCCGAAACGAGCAGACTTCGCATCCCCTTCATTAGCTCCCATTCATGCGACATTCTCGCCTGATGTTTAGTCGCCCGACCCCCCGGTCTCCTCCCCCCCGTCCGTCTCCTCCTCCTCGTCCGTCTTTCCCATTTTGAGCAGACCGTGGTACTCCTCTGGAAGAGCATTTCTGAGATCAGCCAACTTCTGCCGATATCCATCCAATTGTTCTTCCAACTTCTTGATACTGGCTGCAGCGTTATCGGGGAAAGCTGCCTCGTAGGACTTGATCAGACTCGTCGTCTTTTCTAACTGGCTTTGGCAAGCGAAGTGCTTATTCGTCAACGTCTTGACCCTGTCTAACAGTATTTGGTTGTGCTTCTCTCTCGTTTGGGCCGCCTCTAGCTTGGCTCTGTGTTTGGCTTCCCAGTCCGAGACACGTGGAGGCCACTGAGGCGCAGGGACGGCGACTACGGTCGGTCGTCCCTCGACCGCGCTCGTCGACTTGCAGGCGGGGTGGGACTTCCAAGCCGGTAGCACGAAAATGGTGCTCTTGCCTGTGTTCTTCAGTCGATAGAAACGCGTCTGGACGTCCACCGTCACGATGCCGCGTGCAATATCATCGCCATTCATGCCCTTCATCCACAGTCGCTCGCCGCTCACGCCGGCGGCCTTCCAGGCAGCCTCCTTAGCCTCGTACTGAGCCTCTTCCTTATCTAGGAGCTGGTGGAGGTAATCGAACACGTCGTCGCCTACGTTGGCAAGGATCCAGCGGTCCTGGGGAAAGCCGATCTCTCTCCCCGTCTCCTTCATGGCGCCGGACCGGCCTGCCATTTGCAGCGGCACGACGGCCTCTCCGGCGAGGACGTCGAGGGATTTCCCGTAGTTGATTTCGAGCTCGTGCATGCGCGCCACGAGATGCTGCATGAACAAGAGCCACTGACCGACCAGCGTGGCGCGGACAGCTTTCATATCTTCCGCCTCACGCTTGTGTTTGCTGTCCTTGGTTGGGAGAATGGACATGAAACCTCCCGTAGCACTGAATTCGTGATCCAGGATCTCAAGGCAGTCGTTTGCATGCATAAGAAGATTTTGGTGACTCTGGAAAGGGTGTTTTTTGCGGGGTGTGCCATCGCCTCGCTCTTCCCCTGGGGGCGGAGATGGAAATGACTGGAAGGGGCAGTAAAATTCGGGTCCTTCCCTGTCCGACTGCCTCTTGACATGATTCGAGAGCGATGTCAGAGGGGTGGCATGGCTCGGGTCGTTATTCTCGTAGGGCCTGCTCAGATCATTCAGCCAATCGAAGGCTTCCTGGTCCCGGAATAATCTGGCATCTTCGCCATTATTCGCTCCATCTACCTCTCCGCCTTGTGTGCTGATGCAATGAGCTCGGATGAGGATTGCGAGGGCGTGTGCATGTCGCTTGAGAGCCAGCAGGGTTGGCGGTTTGCCAGGGTGCGACAGGTATTCACAGTTGACGTGCGACAGGAGAGGGATGAGGTTCTCATGGTTGTTTCGGAGATGATCAGAGTAATACGCCCTGGCATACTCGGTGGCCCGTATGTAGCCCGGCATGTTCGCGAAGTTGTCGCCCTGTTCCGCCGGCGGCGGGTTCGTCATTCTAGTTGTCATCTTGGGCGTTTCCTACTGTATCTATCTGGTAACTGCTTGACTAGGGAAACTGCGGCAACGATCTGAATGTCAATCACACGAGAGAGCGTGGAAGTCGATGTCGATAATAGTATCAAGCAGCACACAACAAGCCGGCCGAGATCTTTTCATGAGAACTGCAACTAGTCGGCGATTTACCTGTCAGGTATTCGGAGGATAGGAAAATGTGTTCTATTCAATCTCTATCCTCTATTTACTATATCATATTGAGAACGAAGCTCTCGAGGGACGATAGAATGTGTTCAATGGAGCGCGCAGCATTCCAGGCTAAACAGCATGATGGCTTATTCCCAAGGCATGCGCTGAAAACGGACACAGAAGAGGGCTGTCTCATCCACGAACATTCCAAGGCGGTAGAGGAGAGGACTGATGCTCCCTTCCGCCTCCTCTACATACTACGTAGCCATGACGGAGATGTCGATGTAAGCTATGGATGATAGATGAGAGGACATCCGTCTACGTCTTCAAACTACATAGTACGCCGGAGTTGGGATCTGCACGATGCAATTCATCGAAAAAGCCAAGCATTGATAAACATGCCGAGTTGCTTCTTTGATACCAAGAGCTGCATGCCATTAGAACATCGAGGGTTGGTATGGATGCCTCGATTTGCGGGGTATCACTCGCTGGAGACATGGGGATTGGCATAGAGGCTCCGCTGGACTCTTGCCAGTTAACACCAAGACTTAGCAATATTGCTTTGATGCTACGAGTACGAAGTCGTAGTGTAGAAGTCGTTGATGACGACTGTTTAGAGGGGACGGAAAGAGACTGCTACAGGTGTGGTCGACGTGACAACCGTTTTCTGACTTTCCGATGAAGTCGCACGAAGTAGTGTAGCGACATACGTATGAGTATGGAGTAGTCTTATCCACCACAATCAATTAATGCACTAAGCCGGGAGAGGAGACGCTAGGTCACGATGGTAACCTAGCGTTGAAGGGACGCCAAGAATGGTGCTCGAACGGTCCAGATGTGCAGCTGTCTGAATCCGGAGTATTATAGGGAAGAGGCAGGCAATCATATTCCACTCATATTTCGGACTTGTCCAACAACCGCTACGAAGTACAAAGGTACAGCCACAGACACTAACCCCTGCGCTGCTGGAGAGAGACCCCAGCGCCCGACCGACGAGACACATGATGCGGCTTGAGACGACCTCTTTCGAGTATTCCAAAGCGCTAATCGAGACTAGACTTGACTGGTCTCATTTCTCACCTGCATCGTCGCGTTGTTCGTAGCAACGACACTACACGACTTTGTCTCATCGCGTCTCAGTGATACGAAAAACCAGGACTCGCTTGCCGGCACCAGAAACAGTGATAACTATGAGTACGACTCTGGACGAAGTTCACCTTGAAAAACACTTCGTCAGATGCGAGGATATAATGCATGAAGTAACCCGCCGCCTGACCAGTCCATCGGGTTGTCGCTCCCGCCCGTGAATGACACCAAAGGGTCCTTGCCCTGTTCGCATCCATCATTGACGATCTGCGATCCGTCGTTGCATTACGACTTCAATGATGGGCGGGTTCTCGGCAGTGTCGTATTATCAACTTTTATTATGGTTTTTTTTTTTTCCTTTACTTCGTACTTTTTGGTCCCATCCCAGCTGAACTGTGCATTGCCGGGGCTATTTTCGACCAACCACCAGAGTCCTGTGGGCCAATAAAACATCTGTGCTATTAAACATGAACACTCTATTTTTCTTGATGAGCATGGGACCCTGCCAAAAAGGTGAAGTACTTCGTACTCCCCCGTCCATCCTATCCTGCTCCCCTCCGAGAAGGGTGCTTCTGGGGGGCATGCTGGGCTGAAAGAACTCTACTTCGTATATTACGACGTGTTACCCATGTGTATGGAGATGGCTTCAACCTCTTTGGTCATGACCTGGAGATGCGGCACAGGCACAGGCAGGAAAGGCAGGTAGGCTAGAACTTTAAAAGCTGTGGCGACAGAGTACGGTTGACCAGAACGTATGAAGTAAGAGTTAGAATAAAAGGGCCGATGAAGCAATGTGTAAAGTTGGGTATGTCAATGTGATACAAGTGCACTCGCCCTCTCCACGTACGAAGTACGTCATTTGCCAATACTCCTTTTGGGACCGTGTCTCGAAGCGGTATGGCCCGGCGAGGGTGTGGCGACGGCGGTGGGTATTGGTTTCAAAAGTTAAGATGACCTGGCTGCGCTAATGAGATTGAGATCCTCTTTCGCCAACACACGGGCGATGACCGATGCCTGAGCTGAGCTTTGCACACGAAGCAAGACCACCCGTGCCCTGTGTCAGTTGATTGTGAGGCGCAGGCCGTTTAATGTCCGATAACACCCTAAAGATAATGATTCCCTGGGCAACAAGCTCAAGCGGCTTGACGAGGCGCTGGCGTTTTGACAGGGGAAAATGAGTTGTAAACTTCCAAGTTTTGTGAGATATTGGGTTGATCTCTCAGTTGTACCTACGACGGTAAGAGAGGGAGTCTGTAAAAAGATGTCCTCCTCCGCTGAGGATTAGAAAGCTCTGATCAATTTCAAGAGGAAACTAAAAGTCCAGCTCCAAGTACCTCGGTACCTACGAAATCACAAGTATTCGACGCTTGTACTTTGTACATGTGCCATTGTGTAGAGGGAAGGATTCAAGCTCCCGTCGTGGTGCGTATTGCATCAAGTGTGCTTGAACTTGGACAGCCAGACCACGCCAAATCAGTGATATGCGCCATCCTTGTGGAAATTTCTTTTTTCATCAATCTCAGTACTCGTCATAGTACTGCCGAAGCACTCGAGCTAAAGCCGAAATGGAAGCCTCCAAACCTGGAGTAACTTGTCCGTTCCCTACCAAGTCGGGATACGCCGTACCTTGACTGCATCAATGCTTTGGAGGGCTCCCAAGATCGATGAATGACCACAGCAATGATCGTCGGTGATAGCGCAAGGTGCAAGTTGCCACCCCAGCTCGACTGAACAATCCTTGCGCCAAGCATACGTATTGTGGTATTATGTGTGGAGGAGACGGTAATCATCGACTAGTGCTTGCACAAGTTGTTGATGCTTGTCCTGTCCGATGCCATGAGGACGCCCAAGACGCGCTTGCCAATACTTCGTACCCAGGAATACTCATGGATCCCTGGTGGTGCATGCGGGTTGCGCATGCAGATTCGATGGATCCATCCATTGGGCTTTTTCAGGCCCCTCGACCAGCCCAGGCCAGCCCAGGTCAGTCCATCCATTGATCTCATTTGTATCAAATAGATGTCACTGTGTCACTCCAGTTCCCCGTTGTTATCTGTGGGACGTACTCCGTAGCGAGGAAAAGGAGAATAACTATATTTGATTAACCTGTTTCTCGGCCTCTTTCAACCGCGCCCACCCTTGTTCTCCTCTTCGTGATTTTCAGCTCGACGTTTCCCCGTCCATTGTCAAGTGTGTCATTGTGGAACCTGTCGAAAGCCGAGATCTAAAACCCCCTTCCTATATACCGCCGCCTAACCCCTCGTTTGATTGCGTGTTTGGTTGTGGAGGCATATTGATTGCAGTTGAGGTGTTGATCAAATTCTTCTTCTTGGCCTTACAGAACTAATACCCGACCAAGTACGGCACCGAATCTTGGACTTCGGCTTGTTCAGACCTTCACCACCATCGGGAGTGGACCGGGACGACAGTTGACGAGAATTTGAATGGCGTCCTTCCTCCCAGTTTTTCACTCTTAACATAGGCTTGAATTTCTCTTCTTCAATTTAGGGGAGACTTCGTCTTCTTCGCCTTAGCCCTTCTCTTTGTTATCACCCCCCTTTCAACTCATCGACGTGCCGATTCGGTCGTCGTTACCGCAAAAATGAGCGACTCGGACACCGAGACCAAGCCCGCCAGCCTCCAGGGTAAGTAGAAAAAAAAAGCTTTCCTCAGGGTGCTTCCCATCCTCTATCGTCTCTATTGAGAATGCGACGATGGCATTGTGCGGTTTCCAGGTGGGAGTAGTCTTGCTAATCAATACAATGTAATGAACAGGCATGGTGACCACACTGGTCACTGGTGGCCTTGTTGCTTTCATCATGGTTGCTATTTTCCTCATTATCCGCAAAGGTGCGAGGAGATATTATGCTCCTAGGACGTACCTGGGAACTATTCCTGAAAAGTACGTGGCCCGGCCATCGCCGCCGTCTCTCTGATTTTGTTTTGGCCATCTAACATTGGGGATCGCACAGGGAGAGGACGCCAGCCTTGCCTACTGGCATCTTCAACTGGTTCGGGTCATTTTGGAAGATCCCAGATGCGCATGCCCTCAGAACGCAGTCTCTCGATGGATATCTATTCCTTCGATTCTTGCGCATCTGTACCACTATCTGCTTCGTTGGCCTTTGCATGACCTGGCCTACGCTCTTCCCCATCAATGCCACCGGGGGCGGCGATGCGGAGCAGCTCGATATCTTGTCCATTAGCAACATCAACATCCAAGACTCCGCGAATCGGAACCGTCTCTTTGGCCACGTCTTAGTGGCTTGGATCTTCTACGGTTTCGTGCTGTACACGATTATGCGGGAATGCATCTTTTACATCTACTTGCGACAGGCTTTCCTCCTCACTCCCCAGGTTGCTCGCCGCATCTCCTCTCGGACTGTTCTCTTCACCTCGGTCCCCCAGGCCTATCTCAACGTCGATAAGATTCGGCTCATGTTCAAGGAGACTGCGAAGCACATCTGGATCACCGGCGATACCGAGGACCTCGATAAGCTCGTTGAGGAGCGGACAAAGGTTGCCATGAAGCTCGAGGCTGCCGAGGTAAAGCTCCTCAAGCTCGCCAACGCTAATCGCGTCAAGTCCAAGGACGGATCTTCCGAGGCTTCCAAGCAGCAATCGCCTCCCCAGGAGCTCGAGAGCGGTGATCTCGCGGCGCGTTGGGTTCCCAAGGACAAGCGGCCCACTCATCGTCTTGGCCTCCTTGGTCTTGTTGGTGAGAAGGTCGACACTATCGAGTGGGCTAGGGAGAAGTTGAGCACCCTCACCCCCGAAATCGAAGAGGAACAAGCCAAGTATCTCGCTGGAGAGTCTAAGCCCATCCCTGCCGTCTTTGTCGAGTTTTATACTCAGTCCGATGCGCAGTCTGCCGTTCAGTCCCTCACTCACCACGACCCTCTCCAAATGAGCCCCAGGTACATCGGAGTCACTCCAGAGGAGGTGATTTGGAAGAGTCTTAGAGTCCCGTGGTGGCAGAAGATTGTCCGACGATACATTGTCCTTGCCTTCCTGACCGCCATGATCATCTTCTGGGCTATTCCCGTTGCCTTTGTCGCCTCCATTTCCCAGGTCGACACCCTCCGCGCTAAGTGGTCCTGGCTGTCATTCCTTGACAAGGTCCCCGAAGTCGTCATGGGTTTCATCACCGGCCTCCTGCCCGCCGTTGCTCTTTCCATTCTCATGTCTCTCGTCCCCGTCGTTATTCGGCTGTGCGCTAGGTTTGCTGGTGAGCCAACCGACTCGCAAGTCGAGCTCTTCACTCAGGCCGTCTACTTCGCCTTCCAGGTCGTCCAGGTCTTCCTCGTCACGACCATTTCCGGTTCGGTATTCAGTGTCTTGGGCACGTTTGCGAAGGATGGCCCCGGAAAGGTTTTCGAGACGCTATCGGCTGCCATTCCCAAGTCCTCCAACTTCTACATTTCCTTCTTCATCGTGCAGGGTATCACTATTGCTTCCAGTGTTTTGACCCAAGTTGCGGGCTACGTCATTTTCCGCCTGACGTACAAGTTCTTGGCGAGAACACCTCGTGCCATGTATAACAAATGGACAACCCTGTCGGCCATCTCCTGGGGCCAGGTCCTCCCCATCTATACTAACATTGCCGTTATCAGTGAGTGCTCATTTGATGTATTTCTCGATCTTGCGTACAGGTGGCTAACGTGAAGCTTTGCCTAGGTATCACGTACTCGGTCATCGCTCCCCTGATGTTGTTCTGGTCTACAATCGGAATGGCACTCTTCTATCTTGCGTACAGGTACAACATCCTCTTCGTTAATGATGTCGGTATCGATACGAGGGGCCTCATCTATCCGCGGGCCATGAAGCAGCTGCTCGTCGGTGTTTACCTGGCCGAAATTTGCATGGTCGGCATGTGCGCGGTGTCCAAGGCATTCTGGCCCATGATTCTCATGATTGTCTTCCTCGTGTTCACGATATTCTTCCACATTACCGTGCAGAGCGCTCTCAACCCCCTGCTTTACAACCTCCCCCGCAGTCTCGAGGTTGAAGAGGAGAGTCTCATGGAGCACGGCGAGGCCGACGACGGAAACGAGGAGGAAGCCACTGCCGGCGAGGGCAGCACATCTGCCGAGGGCAAAAATGTCAAGGCCTCTGGGTCGGCCCCGCCTAAGGGCAACTTCCTTACCAAGTTCTTCAAGCCGTGGAAGTACTCGTCGTACGCGCAGCTTCGCAAGCTTATTCCTCGTCACCAATACGGCCCCGGAGAGATCCTGGAAGAGGCGACCGAGGCCAACTCGTATAATCCTCCGTCGGTCAACGACACGCCTCCGCTGCTCTGGATTCCTCAGGATGTCGCCGGCTTGTCGAAGCATGAGATTGCGAATACGGAGGGTGTGATCCCGATTACGGATGAGGGATGCACGCTAGATGATAAGAATAAGATCATTTGGGATGAAGTTGAGGCGAGGCCACCGATTTGGGAGGAGAAGCCTCACTACTAGTGACGGTGATTTTATCGCTCCCAATAATACGATGAGGGTTGGGAAAGAAAGAAAGGGAACGTAGATTTGCTTTGGATGTTATACCTTGGATGGATTATTGGTGTTGATGGTGCTGGATATGATACCCGCAGTGATGAAGTCCAGCCGAGATCGGGATATATGACATGAATTTTTGACTTGCAGATTAGCACGAGGTCTCAATATAATAATGCATCATTGTCGTTGAGATCAGGGATATGCGGATAGTGAATTGTCTCGGTAAATTACTCGCAAAAAGAACCAAGAAAACCATTTAGCAATTCATTGAGTTTTTGTCATATAGCCTCTGTCTACATATATTGTTTATGCGATCAAGTGCACAAGTTTCAGCACCGTGGTCTCGTCTCTCTGATTATGATGAACAAACCCGGCGTCCGGATGCCGTCTCGTGCCGCAGAGCTTAAAAATGTATCCTCGGTTGCCGGATCCGATCCGCTCAAATTCCCGGCCTGCCGGGTTAACGGGTTTGGCAGGTATTAGTAATTCTTAAAGTTATTTAGGTATATGCATTTATCCATCAAAACTTGACGTCAACTTCTGGAGGCACTCGTTCGACCTCAACAGGGCATTTTTACCTTGAATCGATGCGAATGGGAACCTCACGCCCTGCCACGTTATGAGCCGTTCCCAGTAATGCGAGCCCTCGCAAGACCGTGGCTTAAATGCCAGCGGCTCACTTCTCTCCCCAACCATGCCACCATTCCCCAACGCCGTCACCTTCATCTGGCGCCTCCGTTCCTCCTCGACGACTACATCCCGAGATACATGACCCTTTCCTCAATTGACTCGGCGAAGAAGAGGTCTCGCGCCTATGCCCATTTGAGGAACTGTAATCTCTGTCCGCGATTGTGCGGGGTTAACCGGTATGAGAAGACGGGAATGTGCCTTATTGGTGACAAGGCAAAGGTCAACGTGATTGCGCCACACTTTGGTGAAGGTAAGGGATATGCGCCGAACCCTTGCAGTAATTTTTTTTTTTACTTCACTCTCGTTCCCACCTCCCAACTACCAACATTCGCATTCGTATCCATATCCCAAGTCTGCGTCAAAGTCCCTGCCAGCCTCATCCTAGTCGGTGTGGTTGCAGATGTGGACCGAGAATTGGATCTTATCCTCCCCCTTCTCTCTCTCATATACACATACACATCCCTTCTCCCTTCCATTCCAAGACGTGATGTTTTCAGTATCCGGCTTTAGATCACAAATCAGTGCCTAAGACGTATTTTCCTTTTGTTTACTTTTCTAGAACCTTGCATACAGGGCCACAATGGAAGTGGCGCCGTCTTCTTCTCTGGGTGTAACCTCCGCTGCGTCTTCTGTCAGAACCACGACATTTCTCATCAACGCAACGGCATGGATCTCACCCCCGAGGAGCTAGGCGAGTGGTACATCAAGCTTCAGGAGGTGGGTAAGGTGCACAACATCAATCTCATCACTCCGGAGCATGTGGTACCCCAAGTCGTCCTCAGCATCCTGCATGCTGCGGAGTTGGGTCTACGCGTACCCATCATCTACAACACGTCGAGCTTTGATTCGGCAGAATCCCTCCAGCTCCTTGATGGCCTAGTCGATATTTACCTTCCTGATTTCAAGGTGTGGGAGCAGAGCACCTCCAAGAGGCTGCTCAAGGCGGACGATTACGCTGCCACAGCAAGGGAGAGCATTAGGGAGATGCATAAGCAGGTTGGTGATCTGTGCTTTACCCCGGACGGAATAGCAAAGAAAGGCGTCCTTGTTCGGCACCTCGTTATGCCGGGTAAGGAATCCGAAGCGGAAAAGATTATGCAGTTTCTCGCCACCGACATCTCCAAGGATATGTTTGTCAACATTATGGAGCAGTACCACCCCGATGCCCACGTTGGCAAGGCGAAACGAACTCGAAGGGGAGGAGCAGGAGAAGGGAGCACCTCAGAGGGGGCTAGTGTTACTTCGACTGCGGAGTTAGGAACGCAGGACGAGGTGCGCTATGCTGAGATCAATCGCGCCGTGACGGAGACGGAAATTTCTTCCGCACGCAGGGCAGCAGAGCAGGCTGGGCTTTGGCGTTTTTGCGACCCCTCAGGCCATGAAGGTTTCAACATTTGAGGATTGGAACGAGGGCGGGCCATTAATATGCCAGGGAAGGTGTATTAGAGAGTGTGCCGAGGTGAGCGGGGTGCGTCGTTTTCTTGACCAAACCGGGTTACCCCCATCGACTCCCTTGCATTGGCAGACTCACTTAGACAACAAAGGAAGCCTTTGTTACCGACATCGAATGCAAATAGGGACAAAGATACGATTCTTATCGAAACCCGTCAGGCGAGATGAGGGATGCTTGTCGAGTGTCACAGCGAGCCAAGCCGCGAGGAGAAACATTCCGTATTTTAACCCTTTTCTCTAGGAGATCCCTTCCTAAGATGGACCAAAAACCTAGTCAGTAATCTGAATTCACTGTACAGAATCATGACTTCCAAGTTTGAAGCATCTATCACCATGGGATCAGCAAGCGATTGCAGTAGCACAACTCTTTCCTGTTCCCCATCTACGGTCTCTCCTCTGAGTACTCCGTCATGCCCCAAGAGTCTGCCGATCTCGACCACAGTGTTTCAACGGCCCAAACAGGGAAGAACACAAAACAACTCGAAGCAGCAGCAGCAGCAGCAGCAGCACAACCATCGTCCAGCGCTACCAAAACACCAGATCGGATCCCTCGCCCCCCGGGCTGTCCTGTCACCCCGCCCGATCCAGGATCTCCTGGTCGAGCGGACCTACCTCGTGGATTCTCTCTCCACCCAAGGTAGACGGTCTTACGAATTCCTCCTCCGGCTGTCGGTCTTGGAGCAAGAAGAGGCCTCGTATGGCGCTGCTACAGCCGAGTCCCCTGCAACGATGTCGGAACGAACACCACGCCAGCGCCGGCGGTTGAGGAAGCACATCAGCCTGCTCAAAAGCAAGATAGCCATGGCTGCCGAGCAAGAAAAGGCCATCATCGTGCGCCTTGGTGAGCTTTACGTTGAGATGCAGAGTAGAGAACGGTGGACTCAGGTTCGGTTACAATCCCGGCCGGTGCCGGACATGGGCATCGACTCGCTCCTCATGGGTGGCAACACACTCCCCGTTGCGTATTACCATACCCCGCCAGAAGCGGCAGCGGCAGATGCAGCATCGCTTCCCGCATCGTTTGACCCCATGAAGCCCCACGGTCCCGCGGTGTCGGTAAAAACGAGTTTGAGCCCCACGTCCCCGGTTTTCGTACCCTCGTGGTCCTCTCCTGACTCGGAAAGCCATGATCTCTGGCGGATGCCAGATGTGTCTGCGCCTCCGGAAGGATACGGCTGGTAACTTTGATAGCTGCTCGATTGGGCGCCGCGCCGGGATGGAGAATGAGAAATCTTGTAATAATAGCATATTGGAAATTGGAATACGTCCATGTATTTATTAGCACGCAACCCATGGAGAATCTATTGCATATCCCAAGTTGAGAAATGAAACACCGTACATCATGGGACGACCAACTTTGGATGATATCACCTGGATATGCTATGTGTTGTACTACGAGAGCGGAAGCTACCAAGACGATCAGTCGAGTCAAATCTCCTCTGTATCCAAAAAAATCGCAGTCGCGACTAAACTGATTACCGCCAGCGCCTCATCCAAAAGAAAAGAAAAGAAAAGAAAAGAAGAATAGCTCCCTTACGCCGGTCAAAATCATAACACCCTCCACGCGGGCGACAGGAAAACGAAAACATCTATGCAAACTCGCCAAACTGACCATCGTCAAAACCGAGCTGTTGCGCCGACAACCTCTTCTGCGCCCTGCTGGTTCTGGATCCGCTAGGCGGAGGTGGAGGCGGGAGGAACACATTTCCAGCGTTCGAAGAGCTCGTGGGAGCAGCACCCGGAGGAGGCGGTAGGGAGAAACCGGACAAATCTCCGCCGGTAGAAGGCGTCGACGTCTCCTCCTTGGGCCTCTGCTTCCTCTGGAATTTGGACCCGCCAAAATTTATAGTGATAGTCTCCCCCTCTTTCAAGCTAAGGTCTCTCATCTCGGCAGGCTTATTCTTCTTCTCCGCTGCCGCATTCGCTCCTCCGCCCAGCGAAGAGGCAGCCGTGCCCCCCAGGACGGATTTCTTCACCTCCTGAAGCGCGACGCCAAAATCAAACGCCTCGCTCCTATCTTCGAAACCAATCCCCAACACGGCCTTCCTCCCAGACGGATCCCTCACGCTCAAGGCGAAGAACCTCGAACTGTCGACGACGGGCTCGACGGCCGAGTCATCCGTATAGGGCGCCGCGGCGAAAAGTTCGCCCGTCTTGGGGTCCTCGAGAACGACGTCGGCCTTGAGGACCTCGCGGTCATCTTGCTCGTAGGACGTTTCGATGATGCGGCAGCGGGCCGTGAAGATGTGCCGGGCTGGGTCGGCGGTCCAGGAGGATGCCGAGTAGCCTTTTGTCGAGGCGAGGGGTGGGACGGCGTAGACGTGGACGGGGTGGACGATGAAGAGGACGCGTTGGAGGGCGTCTGGGGGGAGCGGAAGGCCGGTTGCTGGGTCGGTGGACGTCATTGTACTAGCTATGCTTTTTTATTATTATAATCTTTTTAATTTCTGGCGGGCTAGGCTGGGTATCTCGGAAAAAGGAGAGATAGAGATTTGAGGGGTTATTGGATGATGAATTCTTGAAACGAAAGACGAGATACGAGGAGGTTCCTGGAATGTGACCTCAGGTTTGAGGCGAAGCCTGCGAGGTGAAGCTTCCGGGGAGTTTAAGGAGGAGGGGTAGCTCGAGGTGGGGTCCAACCTGCGCTGTATAATTACAGAATTAGAGGACGATAACTGCACCCAACACTCTACTCTCAGGGTTGCTTCCAGGCATCCCGTGCCTGGTTCATGCTGTGGCTTCCCCATATTCCAGGCCGCCAGCCAGTCTGAGGCCTCTAAAGCAGTCGAGTTGATAGGTGCAATTCAGGGTGATGTCAGTTACCACACAGGGCTGTTTGATCCAGTCGAATGGGAAGGTGCAGTGGACAAGCACAGGTCTTGGTGGTTTCTTGACTTCAACACACCATGTGCAAGTCCACCAGCTAGTGATGATGTATCGGGTACTAATAAACACTCATTAAGTTTGCACGGACACCAGTACATAGTACAAGAAAATAATTCAATAGCCCCACCACGAGGATTGATTTCTGTGACTGACTCACATTCTTGATCATATCAATTATCAAATCCATTGTCCGACCTTGAATCTGAGAATCGTCACAAGAATTCGTCCGCTTTGAGTAGCACCCACAGAACAGCACAGACATAAACCACTTGCCCTGCTCTCTCCATGGCAGCAGATGACCCTAACTGTATGTCTCTTCTCTTTGTATTCCCTCAATGGCCCTCGACTAACCGACCCTTGTCTAGCTCCCGTCAACACGGAGAATGCCAACCCCAGCACTGATCAACCCTCATCATCCTCAGCAACAATGACGCTCCCCCTCCGCCCAACGCCCTCGACCTCCTCCTCCTTCGACATTGTCTCCACATACCGCCACCTCCTCTCCACAAACCCCGCCTACACCCAACCCGTCGCCGCCATCCAAGCCCTCATCGAACTCCTCAACGCCCAGCCCACCTCCACCGTCTTCGAAACCCTCGACCTCATCAAGTCCCAGGTCGCCATCCTCCATGCCTCCGTCAGGAACCCCGTGCCGCTCATGGCCGGAACGGACCTCTTCGAGCGCTTCATCGTTCAGTCCCTGAGGCAGCGCGAAGACGACGAGTCGCGCCGTAGCGGCGGATTCGCGGCCACGCGCGACCACTTACTCTCCAATTCGGCTGTCTTCGCCACGCGTGCCATCCAGGCCCGCGAGAGCGTCGCCAATATTGGCTGGAAGCTCGTAAAGGATGGCTCGACGGTCTTGACCTCCGGCGCGTCGAGGGCCGTCTCGGGCCTCGTCCTCCGCGCCGCAGAGCAAGCCGTCATCCGCACGGGTCGCGTTACCTTCCAAGTCGTCTACGTGCGAGACGAACGGCGCCGCGAGGAAAGCCACCAGGTCTGCGCCGAGCTGCGAAAGGCGAGCATCCCCGTCGCCGAGATCCCCGAGACGGCAGTCGCCCACGTTATGGGGCTCCAGCGCCGGATTACCATGGTCATCGTCGGCGCAGAGGCAGTGCCGCAGAGCGGGGGCATCATTTCGCGTCTGGGGACGGCGCAGATCGCCAAGTTGGCTTATGCGCATGAGCCGCAGATTCCTTTTTACGTCGCTACGGAGGAGCACAAGTTTGTGAGGATGCCTACGTTGCCTACGGGGCAGAAGGATAAGGATTTGGGCTTTGCGCAGAGTCTGTTGGACTTTACGACTGAGGGGCCGAGCCGGTTGCCAGAAGACCCGATTGATTATACTGTAAGTTTGACACACACACACACACACACACACACATATATATATATCACGCCCTCACCTTTCAATCCATCCTTGGATTAGAATATCGAAGCTAACAGCGGCGCCTTTTGTTGCGCTCACGCAGCCCCCCGAGTGGATCACAAATCTCGTCACGGAATTTGGCATCCATAAACCCGAGTATCCTTTCCTTCAGCTCATGGATGCCTATGGCACAATGGTACCCGACCGCATCCTCACTAAGGCGCATGCGGATTTAGAAGAGGAAGGCATGCTGGAGGAGTCATAAGGGGGTGCATGGATATGTGAGAAAAAGGGCATTTGAAGGCTGGGGAGGAAAGATTTCTCTTGATATTCATGAGAGTTCTGGACGTCATCTTCGGTCGATTTATCCTGGTAATTCTCGAATATGCAGGTGTTCATTGCACCTTGCACCGACCACGTCCGTACAGTCAGGGCTGCTGACAGCTAGTTCAGGAGAAGCATGAGATGGTGAAGAGTGGATGGGCCTGGAGAAATTTAACTTAATTTTTTCTCAGACTCGAGAAGAGGTGTGGAAGTCCTAGGCAACCGGGCCTCTTTCGAGAGCAAAAACAAAAAGGTGGATGAGTATAAAAGCTCTGGCGTTGGAGAGAGTTGGGTTTCCTCGTCGCATCGGCGGCGTTTGTTTGTACTTTAACGTTTTTTCTTCTTACTCATGGGAAATGCATTCTACGTCCTAATCATTTTTTCCCGTCCATATCATTGCTCTGTTAATCAAGACACATAAATTCATTCAATATCCATTCTTGTGTTACTATTACTCCCAAAGGCAACCCGAAAATCAGACGAAGCCTCCCAATACATATGTCCTAGGATCGCCCTTTCTTCCCAGATATTACATATGTCCGAGTCCGGCTATTTGAGAACATTACAACCCTTCATTACGAACCACCATGTGTAGGCGAAGTTGATTCGTCTTGACTCCTCTCCATGAACCTTGGCCAGAGTTGAGAGCTGGCAGAGTTGGGAACCACGATAAAGCCCCAAGGCTTCAAGGCATATCTCGGACGAGACGAGCACCAGCCCAGGGGTAGAGGTAATTTCGCTGGTACCAATTGACGCTTCAAAGGGCAAATGTCAGAAGAACTATGCTTCCAAGGTCCGGCACACACACGGCGCTTAAGAGACAAGGCAGGGCGCGAACTTACAAGGACTTGCGGCCTGCGATTCGAGGGTGGGTGGCCCAGGAACCTCCGAGGACAATGTTATGCTTCTCGTCAAAGAAGTCGGCTACGTAGGCGAAAAAAGTTAGCGCTGGAAAACAAGTGCGATTGTTGGGTTAGGAGAATTGAAAACTTACCTGTATATCCTGGGTAAAGCGAAATGGGCTCGAATCCTTCATACTTCCTAAGAGTGGAACTCGTCCATTCCCACACGCCGCCCATCGCCGCCTGCCCGCCCAGGTGGTCACCTCTATCGGTGACGGCGACAGGGTGCCAATGATGCAGACCGACATTGGCCCCTGTGAGGTCGATGAACAGCTCCTCGGCTGCGCTGCCAACGACCTTGGTAGAAGACTTGTTCGGTGGGGTTTCTTCAACGCCGTCGTTGATTAAATGGCTAGGCATGACGTTAGCTATATAAGTAATATTATGGTGGTTCAAGAAAGGATCCAAGACCTACCCGTTCACGGCCGGAACGGTCTTTCCTAGCGTCCGCTCGGCCTTCTCCGTCCCGATGCGCTCGGTGTAAGTGTAGATGCTCCGGGCTTCCTCGAACGTCGGAATCCGTCCGCCCATCCACGCGGCACATCCCGAAAGCTCATCGTAGGATGCGAAGACCGGCCAGTCCAGGGCATATTTAAGGGGGATTTGGCCATACACAGTCTTGACAGCGAGGGTTCCGATAAGGTCGGAAGGCGGGCTGTTAGAATGTCCGTTGGAGAGTCCGTTGCTTACACCGTTAGGTTGGTTACCGGTGTTGCAGTTAGTATAGCCATTCTGTTCATTAATCTTCGCCCAGGATGCTGGGATTTTGTCGAGTTTGTTTTCGTAGAGATATGTCGCATACTGTCCTTGTTAGTGCGCTCTCATCCAAGGGATAATATAAAGCTTCGACATCCTACCTCTTCGTTCGTAATTGGGCGACCCTTCGCCTGGAAAGCGGGAACTTTTGCCTTCCTTATTGGCTTCTCATTGTCCCTTCATCGTGATAATCAGTTAACATCTAACCCTTAGCGGTACTCGACGGTTCTGTGATGCCATGATCAAAACACATACCATCCAAAGTGGCGGTCCAAATCGGTTGCATCCTCCGGGTCGTCCATGCCAATTACGACCGTCTGTTCAGGAACGTCGTGCCATTCGTTTGGAACTCGAGCCAAACGAGCCTTCTCAGAAAGTTCCTCGAAATCAGGCGCCGGGGCATTAGAAGGAGGCCGGGTCTTATCACTCTGAAGCATCATGTAGAGGAGAGTTTCGAAATGCATTACTTCATGCTCGAATCCAACCCAGATAGCTCTCTGGACGTGCCTTGGGATCGCAGCATGGCCGTTTCTGTAGAGAGACTTGAGCCTCATCCGCACATCGTCCTGGTACTTCATAATCTCTTCAAGCGGTGGCCACTCGTCAGGTATCTCGGAGTGAGAATGGCATAGCTCGGGATTGTCCACATCGGGGTCAATTCCACGCTCGAAGATGCTCCAGAAGAATTTCGGCTCGGTGGCCGGATCTTTGGTAGTCTTGGTCAACTGGATATCTAAGAATGTTGGGATATGTCCCAAGTAGAAGATGCAGGCATTCCTCAGCTTGATCGGCTTCTCGAGGAGCTCTTCGTTCGGGATCATCTTCTGCGTGACCTCGTCCCATGCTGCCCAGAGTGAGTCCCAATCCTCAAGGGAGGGTAGGGCAGACTGGGCATAGACGTGTGGAACCAAGCTGAATGGCATGCTAGGTTGTTTTTGGAGTAAATGGAGTCCTATTGTAGGTTAGAGTCAAGCCGGCAGACCTAAGTTCTAGTAATAGAGGGAAAAGGGACGAAGAGAACGGGTACTCGTGGGGTCTTCCAGTATAGTTGTAGAGGTGTGATATATAAGATAAGACGTGTGGAACGGCGTGGCCGGGAGTGATAGACAGGTACCAAGGTAGGCTTTGGTACCTCTACATCGTCAGATGACCGCGGAGAGTACCGAGGGCACCTCCTGCGGGGGAAGTGTGGGGAGAGCTGATATAGGTGGGATGTGCGCTTTGTGCTGCCCCTGGGAAATGGGTGTGCATCATCCCACACGCAGCGGTGTGAGGGGGCTAGCTTGGGTTGTGATATGTGATCAAACTTGTCTAAAAATCCGACTCACCATATTCCTTTCCCCTGGCCCAATGACCGATCTCGGTAAGTCCAGCCAGGGCCCACAGTCTCTGACGTTCCTCGGCCGAATATTTGAGACTCTGCTCAACCTGGATGCGTTCGTGGCTGCGAACGACCTTTCCCAGGACGACAGTGTCCTGGAGAGGCGAGTAGAAGGCTCTGTGGCCGCCACCTTGTTCGTCGTATACATACTCACCAATCACCTTCCAGTCATGCTCGTCAAAGATGTGATCTCCAAGAACCGCATTGGCCTGTGACAGGCCGTTTAGGATGAATCTGCAGTCAATAGTAAGCAGAGCTGTGAGTGTCGGAGAGAGAAGAGAGATGTAGAAAACAGGGGTGCTTGGATAAGGGCGCGTTGACTGCTCTATTATCTTACCTGTGAGTCAGGCCTTCTCTGTCTGAAGCGTGGGTATGTCAGTTTCCGCTCAAACTCTATGGGCAAAAGCGGCCATCTTCTAGCTTACCATTATAAGCATGGCTGTCCAATACTGTTAGCAAGCGCAGGGCAGCAAATGATGACGATTATACATACTAGACTTTGGCTGGATCCGCACATGCGTCCACACCAATCAACATCATATCAGATGGACCCAGAATGGCTGAAAAGCTACTCAAGAAACTGGCAGCCTCGCTCCGATCAAAGTTCCCTAGAGGGATATGGTTTAATCACCCGCAAGATCTTTGTTTGATGATAGGGGTAATAGGAGGGGTGTGATCCAAGACTCGACGTACCTATGCTGGAGCCGAGACTAAGAATGCACTTGGTGCGGCTGGCAATGTTGGGTTGCTTCAGCCACTCACGCCCATCATCGTAAGTCCCCAAAAGGCCCCTGCAAGTGACGTGTTTGAACTGAGGCACTTGTGCGAGAGTCCTCTCCAGCTCTTGCTTGGAGAGGTCAAGCGCATAGTATTCAACAGCTTTCCCAGCATCTTCGAGGGCTTGCAAAAGTAAGCAGACTTTGCGCAAGTTTCTTTTTTGTTGGATTCTCAAGGTGTTAGAAAGAGGTCTATCGCAGGACTGGTAATGGAGTATGGATTATTTGCAACGGACCCGCTGCCCAGCTCGATTACCATGGACCCCGCAGGGATTTTGTTGGCTATATCTCGCGCAGATTGCTTGAGCACATCAATTTCATAGTTTGTCAAGTAGTACTCTTCAAGGTAGGTGATCTAGACCCCGTGTTAGAGTTTCCACGCCTCCTCGCTACACGGACACGATCTCGCAGGACACTTACCTCCTCGAAAAGCTGCAAGCCCTTCTCATTGTAGAGAAGGAGGGTTGGCAACTGCCGAGGGCCAGAAGCCGGGTCGAACAGAGAAAAGATCTCATCCTTGAGGTTCGTTTCAACGAGGGTCTGCCGAATGTCGATAATGTCTGGGACCGAGCTCCCTAGGACAGCAGGGGCCGGGTCGGAAGACTTGGAGCCCGGGCCATGTGCCTTTGGCTCGAGGACCGGCGCGGCTGTGGGCAAAACACTGAGAGATACAGCCTCGGGCATCGTTGGACGCATTCAATGACGGCAATTGCTCCTTCTCCTAATAGAGTACAGATCTCAAAACGATATAACGAAGGGAGCGGGTTCTCAAGGTCTTTTTAAAAGCTACTACAAGTTCAAGCAGGGATCTCAAATCTCAAACGGAGTTGGCAGATTTATAATCGAAGGGGAGGCAAATCATCTAAGGACCAGGTTAAGTAGCTGGAGCATCCACGGCTCAGGGGGGTTCGGGGCAGCTAAGGAAGCTGACAAGGTCTTGCTAGCTTAGGGATAGTGTAGATCGTGTCAAAGTGTCTAGGTCCTATGGTGTAGTGTAGACGGGAGACAGCTCGGTTGCGATGGAGAGAATCCACCGAGGCACAGGGAAAGGGCGTGGGATGGTAGCATAATGTATCCACTTCCGTCGTCCGGCATGCAGACAATGGAGGAATCGCTAGGCCGTGCTTAAACCTGATCTTGGACATGTAACGGTACCTCGAAAAGTCGTGAGCGAGCTTCCAAGATGGAGCTCTAACCCATTGGGAGCTATCGCCTGGCCACCGCTTGAGCTTAGCTGCCGTCTTGTCAAAAACCTTCTCTGAGCCTAGGTATTCTTAGACAAGCCCCCTCTCGGCAGTGAAGAAGGCACCGCGGAGAACGCATCCTGAGGCAGGAAACCCTTCCGTTGGTACTAAGTTGATAATGGGCAGGTTGATATTTTAAGCTTTTCAATTGCTGTTTTCCGCGCCCTGGAAGACGTCAGCGTGAAAGGTATCGGTGTCCGAGACGTCTTGGTAAGATCTGGACTAGCTAGGAGGTACCAGGACTTGTGGGATGTAGGTAACTATACACTACATCGGGATGTTAAACCGCCGAGGGGGTAGCTTGGAAGTCGGACGTAATGGGGATCGCTTCAAAAAGTCATATCCAGGGCAGAAGCTCTAGCTAGCTGCATCAGCATGTGTTTTGCCAAGGTACACTAATGTACAAAGCTATTTTGGTTCCAGTCTTCGTCGGTGGCATAGCTGAGCGCGGGCAGGAATGTGGTCTCCACATGATCAAGGCTTGACGTGGTTTGTAGATGGGTGCGTTCCAGTCTTTAACGTTCTCAAATAAGCTGCTATTTCGGGGAACAGTTGCAGAGGGGAAGAGAAGAAGCGACCCGGAACTCGAATCGGCATCATTGATTTGGCATTTCGGCGGGTGGATTCTGCGTGAGGTGCTGGTTGAGGTGCAACGTTGTGACGAATCAGGCAGAGCCCGGCCAGGCCGTTTTTCTTTCCCCACACCGCGCCCACCGCGCCCACCGGCGTTCCGAGTCCGATCAACGATACATGATACTACATCCTGAATATACACAATAGCTACATAGAGAGTACAAATTAGAAGAAGCATGCAAGCTTCAAGTTTAATGTATATGTAAGTACTTATAAAGTCCTCTGGTATTATATTGTAGCGGACCTACCTTTCGAAGCTTAGAGTTCAATGGGCGGAAAGGGCGTCCCTGGGAAACTAAAGCTACATTGACCTATGAAGCGGGCCTGTTAGCTGTGTGAATATTAGTATGCAAAACACCTAGAGATCTTCACTAGTCTTGCCTCGCCCAAGCTGACAAGATCACGGAACCAGCGGAGCACAGTGGGTGGATCAATCCATGTTTCAACAATTGAACGCACCAAACGGGGAAATGCAGCTTTACGGATTTGCAATTTGTAATCGCAGCTTCGTTATTGTTCTACCACACAATGCTACATTGTTCATACTAATCAAGATCACAATATCATTGATGTCGCCAGGCTGCTGCTGTCCGGAGCTAGAATGACCAGGCTCCCTCGTGCAGACCTGGAACCTTGGACCGTGGAGAGTAATGTAGTGATACGAGAGGAGATGCGTCAATAATGCCGACCAAACTTGGAACTTGTCTGCCCCTCTCCGTGTCTACCCGGAGCTGAAGGAGACTTCAAGCTTACCGACAGTGTTGTTGAAAGTGTCGTACTTCGTACTTGCCGTCCTGCTAATTCTCGGTGCAGGTACCTGATGATACATCACATCACCATTACATCGCTCTGCCTCGACACGACGACGTGAACAAAGCAGACTGATCCGATCTGGGAAGTTGAGATTCCAATTGCTTTGCCGATTCCTTGGATGCCTTCCCTGTTTCTCTAGCTCAAGTCCGACGCAACCTGACCCCCCCTTGAAGCTATAGTTCGTACACATGTCTCGAGTACTGGGCAATATCTCCGCTCTTCAACGCTCTCTTTTTTACTCGCATTATCACAACTGCCCGCCCCCACACGGGACGATCTAGTTAACCTGGCCTTCATCTCAGATTCAACCAGGAGCTTCAACACCCTTTTGCTAGTAGAGCCTTGGACCCGGTTTCCTACACTCCCCCGCGTTTCCAACTTCTCCTCCGCCGTTACTACTTGCTTTACCTCGTGAAGCCCGTGCATCTGCATCCCACGAGATTTGTCAATCTCATGTTGCTCGAGAGTGGGGGTAAACCACGAGTGTAGTGTACGAGTTCTGTACAGATGTTGACCTGTTCCTGAGCTACGAAGCTCGAAGTACAGGTGCCGCACCTCCTCAATTGAACATTGTGGGTGATTACATATTCATCAATTTCGACCCCTCATCAACCCCACCAAGACTGCGTTGAACTACGAAGTACATTCAAACTACTCTATTCATCGTCACCGTTCCCAGCGGCTCTTCTCCACTCAACCCGAGAGTATTTTACGCCTTTGATGCAGAGACACGCGCGCTAGCAATTGGATGAAAGATCTTTTTTCCCCGATGTGCTTCCCTTCACAACCCGTAACCCCTTCTGCTTCTAATGCCCCGTATAATATTCATCCAGTGTCTTGGCGAGTTATAAGTTCTTACCGAAGAGGGCATCTTCTTTCTCAAGACTACCAGGACTTACGAAGTAAGCGTCGAGACCGTCTCAATTCCCGAGCAAAAGCAAGAGGACAAAGCTAGCCTACTATGAATCCCAACCTGAGTTGTAAAGAAAATAAGTGAAGCTCCAGGTAAACTCTGCCCTCAACGCCTGAAAGAATAGTTCTCATAGTTCTCTGCAAGTGGTATCCGGTGATACTATGCTATTGAAGTGACTGAAATCATAACACATCATTAAATAGAGACCAGCTATGCCATGTACCCTCGTCCCCGAATCGCCGCCAAAATGGTTCTTGGGCCGCCAATAGAAAGAAATACAATAAAAAATAATAATGACAATAAACAATGATAATAATAATAATCAAGGGGATTTGACAGTCCGAGAATGCTAAGCTGATAATCGAGTTCAGGGTTGCGCCAAGACAGCATGACCAACATATGCACCATCAAGCACCGGACGAAAATCTCCAAATTGTATAAACACAGGTAGATGCTGGGTTTGGCATAATGGCAATTGATGGATGTATTAGCTTTTTCGAGATGAGGATAATTAGGCCACAAGGGATTGCGCAGCCAAAAGACTGTAGATTCAGCTGTCAGGCGGCCGTAATAGTCGGAAGGAGAATCCGCCGGACGAGTTAGGTGAGTTCATGGCAAATGTTTCTGCGACCTACCCACCAAAGAGGGAGAAGGCACTACTAGATAGACAAATTATCCTCATACCGGGTGGCCGATGGGGGTCGGTATGTTGAGAGGCGTCTTCTCCTCAAAGCACTGCACATCCCACCGTACCGGTTGAAGAGGCGGGAACGGACAAACAAAGTCCCCACTGCCCGAGAACGGCGGCATGTCTGTAAAAACACAGCTCAAGCGCGTGTTTTCGTGGGCTTCAAGGTACGTAAGAGGGTTGGTGGTATCGTGTGGGAACAGTACTCCATCTGCGGGAATGAATGTGCTCTGTAACATTGGAGACGTATCCATCTGGTAATACTGTTCGAGTGCCTCCTGTGCTAACTGCGGCGCTCGGTACGAGGTCTCGACTGGAGGTGTCTCTGGGGCGCGCAGTGGTTGGGGCTGCGATGATACCGGCGCTCGTGGCGCCTGCACGGCGCTGTTGATCGGAGTAAATGACACCGACGGTTCGGTTCGCGTAGCCCGCGAGGCGTTACCCTCGTCGAGCGTGGCAGAGGATAGAGAGGGCGTCGGCGCAAGCGAGATGTTTTGCTCATATCCTTCGACACCTGTAGATGTATCCCGACCGGGTGACTGAGCATGGGATGCTTCCGACTCTTCGTAAGCAGAATTCCGGTCGTCAGAAGGAAATATATTTCCATTGCTTGTGATTTTCCCCTTGTGCGTTTTCCACTCCCGGCCGCCGCCACCCTGGACGCTTCTTCCACCGTCCCCACTGGTTTGTCGACCCACGTTTTCTGGTGCATTGTTCCGACCGTCATACTTATAAAAGTCCCTCGTAACTTGGGTAAAGTACCGATCACAGTCCTTGAAAATTCGGAGATAGGTTCCCGCTAACGGGAGGAACGGCACTAGCTTCGTAAGTGTGCGGAAGGTGACTCCCGTAGCGCTGCGCTTCGTCGGGTCGAAAATGTCATCATGCTGAGACTGGACGTCTCCCTCGTTGATCATATGGTAATGCGTGTCCATGTGGGGGAAGTGAATGGCGTAGAGGCCGCAGAATGCAGCTGTCCATATGGAAAAGAGGACTAGCGATGACTGCGGCAGCTTATCTCCCGATAACTCGACAAGATCGACAATGTCCCGCGCCGATTTGAAGACATGTTCCGCGCTCTCCTCCCAGAACCCTAGCGGGCTGTCGTCGAGAATTAGGGGAGGATCTAGCGGTCCCACCGGCCCGTCACATCGGATCGGTATGAAAGGAATGTATTCTCGATGAATCATAATTTGACAGATTGCTCCGAGGACATGGAGTGAGACGTATGTGCTGGTGGCTTGATGGTTGTCATGCCTGTAAAAGTTCTTTGGCGAAAGGGTAAACGTATCCGGAAGGTGGTCATAAAAAGCATCTAACCGCTTTCTGAGTCGCATAAAAATCGATCCCGAATCCCATGGGCGTCTGTCGCCCTCGGTCGCACGCCCACCGCTGAAGCTATAACGAGTAATCTCGCCCCACAGATCCACGAGCTTTACGAATCGACTAAGGACACTGTCATCCCCAGACATTCGCTTTGCTTGTTGCGAAGGATCTTCAGGATCGTTGAGAAAACCGGTGTACACGTCGGACGCGAGATCGAAAGCAACTTCGGAGCACGGGAGCTGGATGTGAAGATCGGACGAGCTAATCATCGATGCACGATCATCACCGACAGCCAACAGCCTATCCAGGATGAAGCAGCTAAACATCGTACGCCTCCGAATCTCTCGTTCGATGATCCAATCCGACGTCGATCCATCCGGTTCGTTCATGCGCCTGTTCCTCGAACGCACTCGATCGTTTGTGTTATTGTTGTTATTGCTGTTTTGAGCCACCGTGTCGCCACAACCGAGTCTGAGAGCCTGGGCCATACGGATGGCTACGCCGACGTACATCCAAGCTCGCACTCCACCTTGGGGACCATTTCGAGTCCACTCATACAGACCTAACATGAGGAAAGCCTGAACCCTCTCCACGCTAACGACGGTAACGGCATCTGGGAGAGATCCCAGAGCCGTGGTAAGCGAGGAAGCATAAAACTCCGAGGCGGAATTGGGGTCAATCCGGTTAGAGCCTTGGCGAGACCGTGGACCACTAGATGAAGGACTCATAGCCGCAACGTATTTTACTAGGTCGGTATGGAATCGAGCGGTTAAAGTAAGAATGCCGAGGAGCACTAGGTTGACGTCGGGATCAGACTTCAAATTGCCCTTCTGCCTCAAGTCTATTTTCTCTTTCAGGGTCGCCAGGTGGAGGAAGGGTAACTCGGTCGAAAAGTGAAGCCTGTAAATGTTGAAGACTTGGTCCCACAGCTCCCCTCTCAAGAACGGATAGGACAAGACTTCTTCAGCGTAGGCGGTAGCCCTTTGGGAGACCCAGTTTGAGAGGTCGTCCAATCGCCGCCTCTTTCTCTCCGGTCCGCCGTCCCGTTCTTGCTTTGGAGCTGTTACCGAATCCGACCGCTTCGCCGGAGAGGTGATAGTGTCCGGATACTGACACTTGTGGCCGCCCTTGATGCAAGTTTCACACGCACTTGCTCCGCCGTCATTATCGCACTTAATCTTGGATTTTCGACATCGAAGGCAGGCAATACTCGATCTGAGAGGAGGCCTCGCCATCTTGAGCTTCCTGGGATCGGGGCGCGGTGTGGCTGACAGTGAGGGCCGGCCTTCGACGATTCCAGTATCGGTCACGACATCAGCCCGGTCGCCTTGGAACGGGGGGCGGAAGTGCTGCTGGGTCGCAGTCGGCTCGGAGAGCGGAAGCTGCGAAGACGCAGCATTGAGAAGTGTTTGCTCACTCGGGTCTTCCTGCTTTGTATACGGACTGGATATATTAGACGGAGTACTGTGAAGCTCATCGGCACCCGACGGATCAGGAGGCGAGAGAATAGACTGGATACGAAGTTGGGAAGAAATTGTGGCGGTGGGGACCTCTTAATAGGCCCAATGAAGCTGAGATATCGAGTCCAACAGTGAGAAGGGGGGGCAGAGAGTGAAAAAAAAGACCTAGGTCGAGACAAAAGCGAATAGGAGCAAGCACAGCCGTTGATACGTAGTGTAACCTTTGCACGGATAACAGCCTACAAGACGGGTCTAGGAGAGGACCGAAGCAGGAAAAAAGGGAAAAAAGAAAACAAAAACCCCAAAGAAGAAGCGGGCGCCAGCAATGAAAGCGGTAATGACAACGGTAATAACAATGGCAAGGGGGAGAGAAAGCGCGGGGACGAGAAGGTGTACTTCGGATGACGCGCTTGCCGGGTAGGAGAGGGCTAAGTGTGATACAAGGCGCAGGCAGGTGACAGGTTTTCTGCGCCTGGAGAATGTTTGCAGTTGGCGAGGCGCTGGGTCTTGGACTCGGTCAGGAAGAGACAGCTGGTAAGAGTATGCAAAGAATGCACAATCATACAAATCGAACTGCAAGTACCCGAGCACTGTTAGGAAACACCATGGACGAGGATGTGGGCACAGGCGGCGGGTGAGGTGAGGGGCAAAAGGAGCCTAGTGTCGTGCAGAAGGGGTCGTGGGAGGGCAGACGATACCTCGACGGTGGCTACAGCCCAATGAAACAAAGGCAAGCACAAATGGAAAGAGGAGGGCGAAAAGCTGGCAGGAGATTGGCCGGAGCGATGACGGATGCGGTGAAAGCAGGAAGGGTGGATCAATATGTTTGCACGACTGCGTGACCACAGGAGCACAGAAGCGGACGAGCACAGGAGGGCTGGCCACTCAACGATGGTGAGCTGGCAATTTCAACATGGATGATAAGGGCAGAGGTGTGAGATGGCTGTGACAGTGGGAGTTGAAGAGCCTATGGGTGCGGCATCCGACGAAGAAGATCAATTGATGACTGCTGCTGAGCTAGGTGTAATTTTTTCCCCCCTTTTGCAGGTCAACGAGCAGTTGAGGGACAATGTTCGGAGAAAGTAGTTGAGGTCGTCGTGGGGGTTGCTGGTGAGTGAGAAAAAGGAGGAAGTCGGTTTGTTGGCCAGCCAGGCCAGCTCGCCAGGCTCTAGCGACCTGCATACAAGTAGGCCTTAATGTGCGTCTTGACGTACCAGCTATTCCTACTAGTACGAAGCACACGCCAGCACTGAGGCGACGACTCAAACTTGGAGTTGACAAGAGCAGTGGGGCGTCAAGTTGGACTGAACAATTTCAACGACACCGACGAAGTGAAGTTGATTGACTGGAGATGTCTGGTAGGACCGAATTGCCGGTGTTGGCGGGATTAATGGAAATTGATCGACCGATGGCGTCTTTCTACTTCTTGCTGCAAGACTGTCCTAGAGTCGTACTAAGTACTGAATGCGAGTCCGAGTTGGGAAGATTGATGAATGATTGATGATCTTTAACGCCCGGGAATTGACAGCCCAGGGTGATCAATGATGGGTGGGTGTAGGACTGCAGATGATGCAGACGACAAAAGAGGAAGGGTGATCGACAAGTTGGGGTTTGTGCGTCGTTTGTTCGTTTGTCCATTTGTTTGTTCTGCTCGATGATCCATGATGCTAGGTACTTCGTACTTCTTCATTTTGGTGTGAGCCAGGCCGTTTTCAAGATCTCCCCGGCACCACCCGCTCCTCCTTCCTTGCCTTGGTGGCATCTCCAAACTGCGCAGGGCACAGGGCACGGAGCCTACGAAGTAGGGCGGAACAAACAGTGATGAATTGATCAATCTATTAACCAATACAATTGATTGTATCAACGATACCAGGATGGTTGCTTTGTTGCTTCCCGTGTCCATTCAAGACTCCTTCGGTACTTCAGCTTGTCTTATTTGATCCGAGTCCAAGTCTCAACACTGATTCCGAATTTGGCTTCCCAACCACTCTTACGAGGTACATCAATGGAC
Organism: Scedosporium minutisporum; assembly: GCA_034774675.1. Classification (NCBI taxonomy): domain Eukaryota; kingdom Fungi; phylum Ascomycota; class Sordariomycetes; order Microascales; family Microascaceae; genus Scedosporium; species Scedosporium minutisporum. Next base: position 57,635 of record SJVG01000034.1, read on the forward strand.
GAGGTAATATTTGACGTCGTGAAACTTCGAGTTTGTTCATCCTTTACGAAGTAGGTGTGACGTGTATCAATTTTAGGTGTGTACTTCATAGTGTAATTAGTAGAATACAAACGCCTTTCATTGACGGCTATTTGATGCATGAAATACGTACTCGCAGCTTTAGGCCAGACGAGTCCCTTTGGTGTAGTAATGAGAATGTGCCTTGATCAAGGTTGATGCTCATGAAGTCTCGCCAGATTCTTCGTGAGAATTATAAGTATTCTAACAATTGCTTTTCCGCTCCTTTTTTGCAAGGGATTTCAACTGTTCTCGCGTTCTCAATCGATGTGGCGCTTCAAATTAAGCAGTAACCCTATTTTGACAAGGATGCTCTTGCAAGAAAGCCCTCAACAACTGCGAGTGGCTGCAGTATTCCTCCACGAGCTGCACAGCTGCACTCCTCAGAGTGGCTCCTTCGAAATTCGATGTTGTCCGACCGTTGACCTGCCGTTTTCTGATTCCTCCAATTCTCATCACGTGTGTGCTCTGCGGACCTCGCCCTCTCCCAGTATTGATGTGAGCAGAGAACTTCGTGTTGGCCCATGGCCGACCATACCTTTCCCTTCCGGCCTTCAGGCGAAGCCAGTCTCGAGGTGTTTGAAGCGGGCTGGAATAGACACACGGCCCTAGAAGCTCTAGAAACTCTACTACAGATTATACATCAATTGATACTAATAAACCCGACATTCTTCCCCAGATACTCTAGCTCAGGGAATGTCTTGGCCTTATCAGCATTGAACGGGCTCTTCCACTGGCACAAACGACAAACAGAACTCACTCCAGAAATAATCTTGTCAGTCGTGATGGTCGAGATTGAGACCAATAATTGGTCCCATTGGAGCGCGAGTTAAACAAGCCTCACCTCACGGCGGACCAACGAGAACTTGGTGCTTTGGACGCAACCGTGTTGAGTTAATTCTCGATTGTCTCAGCTTGTAGATGGATAGAACGAGGGTACAGAAAGAGATCCCTTTGAATCCGTCCGCGAGGTCGAGGAAATAGTGCCTTCATGCTCGAGATTGGCGCTTGGAATTTTCAGGTTCTTGCCAGGTGTTGCGTTGAGAACATCTCGAAACCGCATCTGTGTCGTGGTCTTGTCGCTATAGCGATGAGGAGTGCTAAGTGCATCATGGAGATGACATTACAACATGGCTTCATATTGACGGCGCCGTTACAAATACTACAACAACTTGATCACACAATGTGACTCGGATCTTTCTCACCCCTTCCAATAGGTATGTCCCGCCTAAAGCAAAGACATCTTTTCCAGGCCCTCGCCCAACACCGCCTCAGAAACATCAAGTGCCAAAGGTAGAATATATACGCAAACAGAGTGATTGGAACACAGAAGACAAAAAACCACCAAAATTTCACCGTGCCCTGTTCAAGGAGATCAATGTTCATTCCAAACAGGCTGGAGCAGAAGCTAAGAGGAATGAATAGCGTCGCAAGCAGGGTCAGCTTCTTGAGTCGCTCAGACTGCTCAATAGCTCTGCGAGATCCCGCAATCGTCGCCTGGTTCATGGCCAGAGTTATGCCCCGGCGACACAGCGCTCTTTGACATCGGACTTTCTGCCTTGGTTCCGTACCATCCTTGGCTACTTCGCTCGGCTAGCTTGAGGATTGCACGAGTACTATCTTTCAGCTGCTGGGCATGTCTGTTGAGAATGTTCGAAAAGTATTGCAAGGTTTCCAAAGCGTCGGCCGAAGTCCCTTCGGTTATCGCGTTCATCTGGACCTGGATTCTGGACTCCATAAGATTCAAGAACTGAACTTCGGAGAAAGCGGCATGCGCAAACAATGGAGTGCACATGGAGAGCGGGTCTTGAGGTGCGCGACGGGCCAAATCGACGAGGGCAATCAATGAATCGTACTGTAATGGAAGGATGGACGTGCTTTGCTGAACTTGTGCCGAAGCATTCGCATCTGGATCTAAACGATTGGTTGTGTTTCGAAATGCCATTTTGGGATGATATTGGTGGATAGGCAATGCTGTGGCATGGGATTCGATATGACTGGCCTATGGCCCCGGGGGAGATTCTTCTAATGGTCTACCTTGGTCCATCCAGGCAATGACTAAATCCTCGTTTCAGCAAGTCTCCTCCTGTGTTGCCTAGCTAGTATTGCATCTTACCAGTCCAGCCTCCATCCGATTTAGAAAGGTAGAGTGAGATCCATTGTTCGATCACAGAGAAGCACGAGCACACGATGGAGTACTCATGCACCACCGAGTCTCCGCAGCACACTTTAGTAGATCCAAGCTGTTGGAGGTTATTTGTCCGGAGCTCAGCAGCTTGGCTTCATCTCTGCGACCGTGGATCCTGTCCACCGAAATCATCGCGGTGCAGAATCGTGCGTACACAAAGTCGAAATATGTTGTTTGAGGAGCTTGCAAGTGAAGGGAAACTGTACGCATGTCTGTCAACACTCGCGGAGAGGAAATCCATGTGTCGCCCGAAGAATTCCGGATCGATGTTGTATTTGCTCCCAATAACGGACGGCCAAGATGGCGATATGAAGCCTCGGATAAAAATGAATTGGCCAGAACCTCCTACTGGAGCAGAGGTCGTAACGGAGAAGGCTTCGTGTTGCTCTTGACTATATTGTTTCACATCCCACTTCCTCTCGCTGCTGGTATATACCAAAACCAAATCGTGAGGCCTTTCGGACTTGGACACGAAAGGGATTTCATCTTCCTCCTGCTTCATTGAGTTGAGAATCCTGCGCTCCTGTAGCAGCCATTCTGCAATATCGATTAGTTGTTTCCCGGGAAGGTTGAGGTACTACTCGAATATCTCCTTGACAGCGAGATGATTGCCCGGACGTAATTTTCGGGCGTGATAGCTAAGACAAGACTTAGCTTCCTTGTTGTCCACAGACTACAAGTACAGGATAGGATTAGGTCTTACGTGCGGACTTTCTGTGTTCCATGGTCTAACTTTATCGTGCACCACATGCACGCCGGTAGGCTAAGAGATCAAATGGGATGGGCAATGGATGGATTTAAGGAGTAGCACTAGCACATTACAGAGTGCAGACCGCCAACTTCACGCTAGACATCAATCTGCCTGTTTCTATATATAGCACTAACTGGGTGTAAATGGCACGCGGGTTAGGCGAGTCCCGCTCCCGATTGCAGGGCTGCTAGCCATCAACGGCTGGCCAAGCGCTCGATATCACGCATCACGCAGCTCCACGGTCGGATGCAGACTTGCAGCGCAGCCGTACCTAAATAATCCGAGACTCCATGGCGGTCATGCCAAAGGCTCATGGTCTACGTTCCTATTAATTTGGCGTGATTCTTACACGACTCGGCGTTGGATCCAGAGCCTCAGACGTGGTAACTAGTGCCGCCAATTCGAATCCAACTTGACTGCCATTCATTGCTCATCATGGCACCCCCTGGGGCCGAGTAAGTTCCCTCCGGCGGAGTGACTCTGCATCTAGGAATGGCCCTGCTATCGGTGGCAGTATTGGTTGTCAGTCTGAAAGCAGTAGCGATTATCCAAAGCTAACAAAGAAGGCCATCAGCTTCCCGGCAACCCGTGCCTGCATTTTCGACATGGACGGGCTTCTCATCAACTCGGAAGATATAATCACCTCCAGCATAAACCAACTCCTTGAAAAGTATGGAAGGCCCCTGTTTACTCGGTCAATTCGGGTTCAGCTTATGGGCGTCCCGGACTCCACAAACAGCGACACATTCCACAACTGGGCCAAGTTGCCCATCTCTCGCGAGCAGTTCGCCCGTGAAGCGACTGAACAAATGCATCAGGGTTTTTTGAATTGCAAGCCTCTCCCCGGTGCAGAGAAGCTACTATTCAACCTCACTCGTGCACGAAGCGCTATTTCTGGGGACAGGATTGAACTGGCTTTGGCATCCAGCACCAGTCGCCATAACTACGAATTGAAAACGTCGACACCGGAAACAGAACGGTTGTTTAGCTACTTCCAGGACGACAGGCGGGTCCTAGGTGACGACACACGAGTGCAACAGAGGAAGCCAGCGCCTGACATATATTTAGTCGCGTTACAGTCGTTGAACTCGGCGGCGGAGGATTCTGGTCGGAAGCCCATCACTCCTGACGAATGTTTGGTCTTCGAAGATAGCCTGGTTGGGGTGGAAGCTGGAAGACGGGCTGGGATGAGGGTTATCTGGGTACCGCATGTAGATGTGGCAGTCGAGTATGAAGTGAGGCAGAGGGATGTGCTGGCCGGGTTGGCGGAAATAACTGAGGCTGGAAAAGACCTCAAGGTCGGAGAGATGGATGACGGCTGGGTTGAAAGCATACCGAGTCTCGAACATTTCAATTATGAGAAGTACGGCATCGAAGTAGCGCATTAACCATCCTTGATGGAAGAAGTCCGACTTAAGGGTCATCGTGGGTGGGCCGCATGAGCTTTCACCTGGGTCACAGGCGAGGCATGGTTTTGATACTACGTCAAAGCCAGTCTCGAGACCCACAACGCAAGGTTTGAACAAGCTTGGGGTTTTGGTTGGGAATGTACAAAGGTGGTGACGATTCGAAAAAGAGCATCACACGCGACCCGTGCCATTTTTACAGTCTATTACAGCTTGGTCGAGTTCAGACGGGCGGGATATTTTGGGTGTATGGGTTTGGGCCATGGGAATTGCTTCCACCCTTCTCGACCCGCGTAATTATATAATGGCTGTCTGAGCCTTTGTCTCGCGAGTGACCTATTTATTTGGCTTCAAGTTGTTGTTGGTGAGGACCCAGCTGATGGCCAGAACAAAGAATAATGAGGACACAAACTGGGGAAAGCAAATCTTCAGTACGAAGGAGGCTGTGCTCCGGAAAAGAGCGCACTTGACACACCTGCGCCAAAGCCGCATACTCCTCACCAGGAAGTTGAAACTACTTCGTAGCCCGAGCATATATGACATATCAGGATCCTCCCCCTATGACTTGCTGTGCAACTTCTCAATAGAGGCGAGGCAACAGATCGTTTGTTCTTCGCGCAGACAGAGTGAGGCTTGATGGGGTTGGACGGGCAGGGTAAAATGCAACAGGATCACTTAAGACATACTTTACTACTTCTGTCTTTGTATAAATATCAATCAGGCACATTTCGTGTATTGGTGTGTGCCTGGCAAGCTGTAACTAGCCTGTCGCGCTAAGCAAAACCAGCATCTCGAACCGGCGGCCTCCAATGACGTTGCATCTCGATAGTGCACATTTGATGTGTCTCCAATGTCGCTGTCTCTCACATACTTAAGCGCCAAGCCAGCTTTTAAGAACATCCCATTGACCAAACCGCCTCCAACCAACAGCGACGACCACCTCCTGGTGCTGCCATCGTTTTATCTTTAGAAACACACGCACGCCATCGGGCCACCTGCGTCCCGAGCTACTATTTTGGGCGCAGTGATCACTCGTCCATTTTCTTTTCCTATTTGGTCATCTTCTCTCAAGAAACCGTGCCGGACCATATATCTTTGACTTCTAAAGTTCTTTTCATCTCTTTTGTCTTTGCCTTTGCGACCCCGCTACAATTGTACGCGACCGGAGACTCCGTGCATTGGTCACATTGATCATATCGATTAATCAATCCGAGGCACTCCTTGAGACCATTCAGCCTGCCCCCAACTTCGAAGTACACTTCAACGCCATTTACCCCGCTGCCCCGCGCCAAATTGCCTGTTCTGGCTGAGCCCCTATCGCATCACGCATCACTGATCCAACTCACACTCACCTGGGATATTCGTCATGTCCGGAGCGCAACATGTAAGTCCTGCAGAATCAAAAGTTGCTGTCATCAACACTTGTCTCTAACGCGCAGGCTAGGATCCAAAGCTCCTCTACGCTATCGAGGGCGTCCAGGCCTACCACATCGCCAATGGCAAGGAGGAATGCTTGACCGCGTCGGGACCCCAGACTCTCTCTCTTCTCATGGTGCCGACGTCCTCTCCATTCGCAGACGCAACTCAAGTCGGCGCCGTCGAAAATGATTTCTATCTCCACCTTCACCTCCCGCCCGAGCTGGATCTCCCCCTCCCAGCAACCACTCAAATCTACCATCAGCCGCCGTCCAGTTACCTGATTCCTCGATGGGATCTCGGCCCGGACAGTGGCGCCTTTACCCGCATCCAGTTCCCACGTGCCGGTAGCAGAAGCGGTCTTCAGGAGGATGTTGACACCTTCGAGACCATCCTCGCTCAGTGCACGGCCTTTCTCGAGCGCGCCCCGCCTCCCAAGCCCACCAAGGGAGCAACAGCTAGCTCAGAGAAGGCCAGGGAAGCCGCCGCTGAAGAGCTGCCTCCGTACAATCCGGCAGATTATGCTCCCGGAGAGGCCTACGCCCAGGGAAGTCGTAGCTCCCATACGGCCGGAAGAATCGTCCTTATTGATGAAGAAGATGGGAGTGTAATCGGCGAACTGGGTGAAGCCTATCAAATCGTCGAAGATGGCGCTGTGAAGCCAGGATCGAAAGGTAAGAGCCCGCAAAGTCTCTGCCGTCCGTCCTATAATACTAACATCTCGCTGCAGACCCCGTGGAGCTCACCCTCCCGGCCGATGGTGGTCAGGTAATTTCTGTCCAACCCGCGTCGCCTGAGTATGTTGAGATGGAGATGCACCCCTCATATAAAAAGTCATCTTTGGTATCTTCGGCATCCAAGGCATCCCGGCTCATCGTGACCACCTCCGACATGGTCACCAAAGCCCTTCAGAGCCAAGCAGATTCCTTTGCGAAGAATACGAAGCCCGTCGCCCAGCCCGTCACTTTTACGCCCGCTGCCCATGAACATATTCGCAGGATCAACCATATTTCGTCCAAGGCCGCTCATCTGTCAGCAACAACGGTAGGCCGCATTGGCAAGATCGCCCAGAACGTTGGAGCCAGCCTAACGAAAAAGAAGGATGGCGGCTCTCGGGGTTTCGACGCCAACGGCAGCCCGATAGACTCATACAAGCCTGGCGTTCTGAACAAGAGCTTGATGGCATTCAACACTGTCGTGGATGGCATTGAACAGGCAGGCCGGAACCTTTTGACTGGAACGTCCTCTAGTGTCACTACCATCGTTAGCCATCGCTGGGGTCCCGAGGCAGGGGAGGTGTCGAGGAATCTTACTACTGGTTTCAAGAACGTCGGTCTGGTGTACATCGACGTCACGGGTGTCTCGAGGAGAGCCGTCCTCAAGAGTGTGGCCAAGGGCATGGTGGTAGGAAAAGTAGCCAATGGTGGTGGAGATTTAGTTGTTGGAGGCGGTGATGGTGGAGCGGTTATCCTCCCACCCGATGCCAAGAATGCCGAAGATGGGAAGGCCACTAACGCCCCGGAGACGGTGAGTGGTGGTGCTGCCGAGTCCTACTACGAGGGCAATGGGAAGCAGTCTCTCGGGTCAAAGTACGCTTGATATAGGAGTAGGATAGGGTATCTCATAATTATTCGTGTCTTTTTCCCTTCTCTCATTGGGGTGGAGGGCGGTTATTCGAGGTATTGAAGTCACGCGGTTCAAATCGGGTTATGTCCTTTCTATTGTATTGGAATGAAGAAAAGAGGGCTTCGTCCTGGTCTGACGAGGCACCCGTTGAAGGTATCAGTCTTTACCCGTCCAGTAAATAAATCTGCCCCCAGATATCATGTTGTGTTGCGCAAGGGAGATGGAAGAACTTACGAAGGTAGATAAATTGATACTCATATGGTTATCTCACGTGACTCTGTGGCGCGACGAGGTTGACGTGAAGCTTCCGACCTTCTGCTCCAGCTCTAGCAAGTCCAAGAGACCATTGACGAGCAATCGAGGCCTTCGCTTCATTCGACAGTTCGCAAATTTTCCAAGGCTGAAATGTTTTTAGGATTCCAATCCCTAAGAGCCAGGAGACCAATATCTCGTGTGTAAATGCGAGAAAACCAGGCAAAAGGAACAACACATTCTAGCAGGTCCCGTCCGACCCACCAGCGCAAACGAACATACCGCTCTTCCAGCTAAAAGAACACATTGACGTATGTGCCGATTCGAACTTCTTGGCTCGTTTCTTCTCCTTGTGCGCGATATCCGGGAGTTCTTTCGGCGCAAAGAACCCTCAAAATTCGCACCGCATGCCGCGCCGTCCTCTTCACGCCCCGCGTCGCTGGAAAACCAAACCTGATTGATTTCACCGAGAAGGTGAACACGAAGAACGATGCTACACGAGATCTTACTATCCCTATCTGGCCACTCTTCGCCCCTTCTCCGCGTAGAGAACGGCGCCACTACCAACAGCCATGCCCAGATCCACGACAGAATTACCCCGGCCGAACGCGATCTCTTAGCCTCGGTGGCACACCTTAGCAACATACATGTCAAACTTCTCAGTTATACGTCGCAGATATGTGCGAGCCACCCAAGCATGGCCTGCCGCGCCGTTGCGACAACCATTGAACTGGTTCATCTGGAGGCATTTCAGCGTCACGTCCTGGAGGTTGAGGGCAAGATCCTAAGAGAGGACCCCGAAGTCGTGGGGGCATATAATATTGTGTCACTAACGGCTCTCGTGGCCGAGTTTACGCCCTGGAGGAGGAAACTGGAATGGCTGTGGGATGCCGTGCAATTTATGCTCAAGGCAGACGCCGTGAAAGGGTGCACTGCGGCACAGCTGATTGACAGGCTACGTAAGGAGCTGCAGAGTGGGTTCAGAGACGTCGAAGAAACTGCACAAAGCTTGGTAAAAAGCGCGGAGACAGCCTGGTTAAAACAAGCATCGGCGTGGATATTGTACGGGAGACTGCCGAGCATTGGTCAAGATGCCTTCTTCATCCGCGCTTCGAAAGGCGAGAACGGGGTATGTGTGTGCCTTGGGCACTCTTCTTCTAAGTGACCCCTTTATTCGCCTATGTTACTAACACGAAATTAGGTGCTAGAGTACTCCTTGGAGCAATCCCAAGTACCGAGCTTCGTCTCTCCCTCCACTGCAGCCTCCATGCTATTTATTGGCAGATGTTTGAATCACGCCCGTGTCAAGGCAACATTAGAATCTGGCCTAGAAGGTAGAACCCATGTGGCAGCTCAGTTGCAAGAGCTCTCCGACCTTACCTTCCCACTTGATCGCGCATCTTTCTCGAGGACCATCACGTCCATCCGACTATCTCTGTCTAGGAACACGCTGCAAAAGCTGCTTCCCCTCGAAAAAGTTGTCGAGATTCTCACGCTCTTCCGGGATTACTTCCTCCTTGCCAAGGGCGAATTCGCCATGGCACTAACCCAAGAGGCTGATGAGAAAAACCGTGGCCGGTGGAGACGGGCAGACAACCTCACCTACGAGAAGCGAGACGGGTTGATAAATGTCGTTGTGAAACAAGGAGAGGTGACAAGTGTACTAAGCAGAACCTGGGCAGCCATGGGCTCCATGCAAGGCCTCCACGCTGACGAGGATGAAGGCTTGGAGCTTGCTCGCGAGCTTTTACGTCTCCAGGTCGGGAAATCTCAGTCCGTGACGCCTTTACCGCTCGGCTCCACCACTTCTCAGCAGCCCTCTACAGTCGTGTCCGCGACTCCCTTCCGTAATCTACTCTTTTCCGTCCCAACCATACTTACACTCTCGGAGATACCGTCGCCGTTAGACATGTTTCTTACCTCGGCAGACTTGCAAATCTATACCGTGATCAATTCGTACTTGCTCTCGATTCGAAGAGCACATATCCGTCTCACCGACCTTTGGAAAATGACGTCTCTGCGAAGACATTATCCCGCTCCACCGGGTCCGCCGTTCGGAAGTACTCGTGCGGGTCGGGAAAGAGTGGTTCTTCTTCGGAAAAGGCAGACGTCTAGATCGTTGATTATGCGAAGCGCTTGGGTGGCTTGTAGCGCTGCCGTCTTCTTCCTCGCCGAGACGGAAGCTTACATGCAATCCGAGGTGCTCGCCGGTCTGTGGGAGGACTTCCAGAACTGGCTTTCGGGAGATGTTACAATAGCGGCACCAGTCGTCGCGTCATCGAGGCCCACGACAGTCAATTTATCGACTGTTGCGAGAGAGACCGAAAGCACCGATTTCGACGACATCTGGCTCGAAGCATCTACCGAGGCGCGGCCCACCTCCTCGCCCGATAAGTCCCACATCACGGCCCCCCAGCAATACGATCCCGAATCCCTAGCCACCGCCCATAGAACCTACCTTCGCTCTCTCTGCCGCCACCTCCTCCTTACGCAGCAATCTTACACCGAGCCCCTCTACTCTCTCCTCGTACACATCGACCACCTCGTCGCCCTCATCCGACGCCTCCACTCCATTTGGGAATCAATGGATCTCGAAACTGACGCCGGCGTCGTAGACGCCTTCGCCGACCTTGAGCGCGACGAGCGAGAGGTGATCCCCGCCGTCAGAGATCTTGAGGTGAATGTCCGCTCGTCCATATCCGAGGTCATCACTGCATTGAGGGCGTTAGAAATGGACCCGGCTTTTGCCGCCGAGCTCGAGGGCGAAGCTGATGCCGAGGCAGATCAAAACATTGGTGAAGTTGATGGCGATACGGCATTTGTGCCGAGGAGAATTGGGGGCATTAATCATCTTTTGATGAAGTTGGATTTTGGGGGCTGGATTGGCGGCTCGAGAGTGGATGGGTTTGATGAGGCGGGTGACGAATTCTGAGGCGGCCCTGTTTTTCTCTTTTCTTTCATCCGACGGAGAAGGTACAAAATTATTACGACGATACGAGGTTACGATTGGGGAGCTTTGGAAGATGGGGGGAAATTTGAAGAATTACGAGGTATAACGCCTGCTGGTAATAGATGAGCTCTTGATGGCTCACCGACTCTCTATGAATTTTTCATGTGTGGCGTGACGTTTCCAATACATGCATCGGACATGGTTCGGCGGTTTGGCGTACCGGGAGGGGTGATCCAAGAACATAGCATATCTGTATTCATCATTTGATATTCGTTATACATGGCAACATCTACCCTGGAACATGCGTTCAAAACCAGACATAAATGGGAAAACTCTAGACCCTTCATGACGTCGAAAACCCTGACTATAGCGCCGCGCATGCAACCTTGCTTTACTATTCCCAGTTTACCAACAACAAGAAAAGAAGAAGAAGAAGAAGAAGAAAAAGAAAATTGTACAGGTAGGGAGAGGGTGCTTCCGTTTGTTTGGGGCCTGCCTCCTCCGCAAGGCCCTGGGCGGCTTGTACATGCGTGGAGTGCCGCCCTTTGTTAAATGGCCGCCCCGGTCCGCCACAGTTTTGTTCGTGGACCTCGGGCGAGTGTCCAATCTTGATACCCTCCATCCATTCCCATATCCTGAAGGAGACGGAAACCGTAACTAATACCCCGTTAAAGAATCAAAAAGGGGGGCTGAGAGGAGAGGGGGGAAGAAGAAGATGATGAGAAGAAAAATAGGAGATTCCACGCGGGAATTTGGACGAGGAGAAGAGAAAGTGCAGCCACGGCGGGGACTTCTCATATGCGTAGAGCATGGAATCGGCTTTCTCTCTTAAGATCCCATCGATCCCTGATGCAGTCATCGACGAGACTAATTAGTCCGGTAGCAATGAAGACCCTTCATTTCCAAATTTGTTAGCCCGGAGGTCTGGTTCTTATGGGCCTTGGAAAGATAACTTACTCGGCGAGAGCGGCGTCCAGCTCGTGGCTGAACCACATGGTGCAGGGAGGCATCCAGCCGCCATCCATCTCGTCAGATGTCAGCTCGTTCGGGGAGCGTACCTCAGCCACGATGTTGGCGAGGAAGGACTCGGGTTGGCCTTCGCGAATTAAGTGGAATGAGGTGGTGCCCAGATTCGCGTTGTGTATCCTCTTCCACGAATACTTTCCACCCCACCACGAGAAGTCGTAGCGCTTCGGAGATGGGCCACTTCCTCTCCTAATGACGTCGATGGAGGCGTAGTTCGTGAACATCAACTTGATCGTATTCGTGGGCACGGTCTTTGGTCTTTGTCCCGGCTCATCATATGAGTCGAGGAGAATGGAGCCGTTATGCTTCTCGCTACGCATTGAGAGGCCAGAGTCTGGGCGTTTGCCAGCGTGGGCGTTCTTGAAGCTGAATAGAGTGCTGCTAGAAGTTGAGCGGCGGAACTGTGGTCGTCCACCAAGCGATCGAAAGACGCTCGACACCGAGCGCTGGAGGGATTGGCGGCCGCCATCGGTCCCAGTGGAGGAATACTCTCGCTTCGTGCGGCATACTTCGCGTCCCGATTCGCGGCAGTACCGGCGTAGGGAGAAGATGCGGCTGTCGAGATCGTACATGCGTAAATGGAAGAGTTGGACAAGCCTGTGTGGCCTGTGGGGGAGCTGGGTGTCAACGCGGAGATTCATGTTCCCGTCCGATGTGTATTCGTCGTGGCGTATGTACATCTTATCTAGGGAAGGGAAGAGCTCGGGGAAGATTCTGTAGTTTGAGGGTTGGACCGAAGGGCCTACGATGGCCTTGCGGTATATCGGAAGTGGGGGGATTCTGTGGTGGTCTTCGTTGCTGTCTTGGGACGAGCCATCGTCAGAGTCGAGGGAGGAGTTGAAGGTATCCGTCGACGACTCCTCGTAGTAGCTCGAGGGTGACGAGGCGTCCTGTTGGCGACTTCGAGCGCTCCTAGATGCATTGCGGGAGAGCTTCGTTCCGCTCCGAGAGCTGTTGGCAGAAGTAGGAGCTGTGCTGGATGAAGTGAGCCCCTCACTCGTCCTATCGGTGCTATGACTGCTCGTCCAGTCCCTCGTGCGTTGTTTTGAAGATGCAGTCTTCATTTCCTACTCGTCGTGCCGAGTTCGGATAGAGAGAGTAAACAAAACTGAGCTGGCAGTTCTTTCTGTCACTATACGGGTGTTTCTGTGCGGCGGATTCTCGAGAAGATGAAGACGTCCTCGCGGATGGGTCATTAACGTCAACGTGCAGAACGCGCAGTTTTGCACCTGTGGCCGGAGGAAAGAGGATCAATGGAAAGTGCAGAAGAGTAGCTAAGACGGAATGCTTGCACTTTAGAAGGTTGAGGTTGAGAACTGGCAATGGCGGATGTCGAGGTGGTATGCAGGGGGGCGGGTTCTTGGTTTGCTTGGAATAGGGTAGTGACCGTCGACGCCCAACTTGTGCCAGGGTAGGACTGTGTAAGAGCGGGAAGGATCAATTGTTGGAAAGGTGGAGGGATATCTGCGAGTGATGATTTAGACTCTTCGATCATGTTAGTCCATGTCCAGAGTTGAGGAGATACATGATTGATCCAGACGGGAGCGGGAGGGTGTGCAAGGTCTGACGAGAGAGGATTCAACTTTTATTATAGACAGCGATGTGACTGACAGCAACACGGATCAAGCAGATGGTCAGCGAGCTTTGCCATGTTGCCGATATGCAACCCCCATGCAGGCGATGGCAGCCAGCTTTCCCAGACGGGTCCATAGGGTCCCTGTCGTCCTTGGCCCCCGTACGAGTTTAAAAGGTGAGCAGTTAAAATTATCCTTCGCTGGTGGTGGTGGCGTTAGCGAGGTGACGCTTCGTTTTCCACGCACTTCCAGGACGCCTTCCGCTTCCATCCATCGCTGGATCGATTCGTACATCTCTCCACTCGGCCAGTCCCAATGAGGAAGTCTTGCGGCTCACCCTGGTCAGCCCGAAGAGCCGGGAGGAATGGAGGTACCCCGTACATTGTAATCTACATCGATAGCTCTATCCCATGGGCTAAGGGACTCAAGGGACAGCTCGGGGGTGGAGGGGTGTGGAGCTGCCTGGCGTCATGGGCCTGGTGCGGGAGGAAACGATGAGCTTTGCATGGTGGTGCCCATGGTGATGACCGTGCTGCGACTGCTTGCGACTGCCTGCGACCCGTAACCGTTGCAGGTTGCTAATGGATGGTGGGTGGTGGATTATGGATGATGGTGTGCAACTATGGAACCACGAAGCAACAGGAAACGGTAGGTTATTGGGGAGAGTCGCATGATAACAAGTATCGCCCGAGGCGTTGTGGCACGGTTTCCTCGACTCCAGCAGGGTCCGATTAACGGATTGAGGTTAATATTCTGAAGACAACGGCAATCGTCAATCGTCAATCGATAGAGCAAACTGTTCTACATCGTAGTTCCGGATAGGGAGAAAGTGGTGTAAGAACGGCAGTGCTAAACCATTTACAACCAATGTCTTTAGGGTTTGGTCAAAATCAATCTTCAATGGGATGTTTCAAAACAACCAAAAAGGTGAATTAACCAAGTTGGTCCTTGAAGTTGAAGAGACCAGTTTGAGTCCATCAAATTGATCCACTGATCCAGAATTCCAAGCCACGACGGCACGCGCCGACCTCCCTGGAAGGAACGAACCGTGAAAACGCTGTGGATCAGCAGTGGGCAGTTGCACAACTGTACTTGTACATACAACATTGAACATTAGGCATTTGTGCACCACTGCAGCCACTGAGCTGCACCACTGTACTTGTTGTATGTACCACCGCCTGTCCCCGTTCAAATTCAATTTATCTGCACCACAAGTACGAGTAAAGGACAATCGTACAAGCAACATGTGCAATCGCACCCCACCCACGTTGCTGTTGGTTGCTGTTGCCGTTGCCGTTGCCCCGCCGTTACAATTGTCGCATCCACTGCTTCGTACTTCGTAGTGACGAAACAGAGTGCGTCAACAGCCTTGACCAGCCTAGGAATTATCAATCATCATCAGCTTTGAGGATAGACTGGTGCCTCTGCTGGCGAGATGGTTGAGGGGTTTATTTCCCCCCTTTTCTTTCCCTTCCTTCAATCCTTCTCGGTGTTTTGCGCACTTTTTTGGCGGCCACCCGCACCACACCCGCGCCTGCCAACTCAACTTCTCTTCGATCCCCCATGTCCGTCCTGATCCAAGCTCGGGAGGTACATTTGTACATCTAACGTCTCAATTGATCTCTTTAGGAGTGTATGTCTGTCCCCCATCCATCTCCTCGTGAATACTACAAGGTACACTACATCCATCTGCCCACGGTACCGAGGGAGAGAGAGCCGGCAAGTGGCGAGTTGCGACCTGCGAACCGTTGCGGGCTGAATTGCCTATGAAGCCCTCAGCGCCCAAAACTCCCCTCATGCCTGTCGTCTGGCCCATAAAGTATTACTTCGTACCGAGTAAACTTTAGAAACCCAGACCTGAGAGCCAAGGATCCTGCCAGCCTTGGTAGAGTTGCATCTGATCTACAGGTATAACCTGCGTCTCCGTCCGCCTCCGTCCGTCTTTGTATCCTCCGTGCCTGGCTGCGGTCGCGAATTATCACCCGCCAACGATGCCAAAAGTCTGAGAATCGAAATTAATCAATTGATCCTACCTCGGTAGATGCGGATACTCTGATATCAGAGCCCTGAGACCTGTGTCCATCTGATATCATCTCATGAAGACTCCCTGCCAACTCGAACACATCACTCTGCCTCACATCTCTTGTTTCCTCATTCCCCATTTCCCCTCTGCCTCTTACCCCTTCTTTCCTCCCGACAACCTCGGTGAAAGCTCGAGTCGCGGGCGGACCATCACCTGGCTCTCATTCCCGGACTGTCTCTTCACGAAATCTGCACAAGAAGCTCTTTGGTTTTTTTTTTCCCAACGGGCCAAGAAGGCCCAACTTAGCCTCCTGCGACCTCTGCGAATGCGGTGCTGATGCCCAACTAGTTCACAAAGTAATGCCTCACCCCATCAGTGCTTGGCTTGCCCTCCACCCACCACAGCCGAACCCATTGGCTGTTAATGCCGTAGTCGAGAAAAATGATGCCACTCATATTGTCCAGTCCAAGGCCTTTTTCCCTCTGCATTTGAGCCTATCACCGTTGAGTTGGGGCGGATATCCCTCGTTCTCGGCCCATCTCTCTGCAAAGCTCCATTTGCTCCAACCCGACTATCTGTGCGTGCCATTGCATCTCGACAACAGGAAATTTGAAAATCGACCATCTAGACGACTTGCCACCGTGTCAGCCTCCCATTCGCCTATTTTCTCCCTTGCCCTGCACCATTGGTGCCTGGAGTTGAGAAACCACGTGCGACGCTCTCTTCGTTGATTCGGCTCCTTCTCATCGTCAGTGTTCGCCTGCACGCATCCAAACCATCGATGCCGGATTGAGCCTTCTTGGTTCCGTTTGAAATCTCTAAAGCCTTAGGCCAACTGCCTATGCCTGGCGAGTTAGGTATATGCCTCTCTCTCAAGCGTTCCGTTGTTCGCCTTCGACGATGTTTGACTGGCACGTCGGTTCTTTTTTTTTTTTTTTTTTTTTTTTTTTCTTCCCTTCCTCTTTACACACACGAGCAGGCCCCGACCCGAAGCACATGTACCTGCTTCTCATACGTGTGTCTAACCTACTCTCTGCGTGCTCCTTTACCCCAAGCGGAAAAAGAACAACCACTCACTCACGGGGAACCGAGTTGATCCTTGCCACGCCGCATTGGCGCCATGCTGCCTAACGAGATGAATATATTCCCTCGTTGCCGTTACACCCATGAGGCTCTCTCCATCCGAGCCCCCAAGGACCCCAGGAATTGAGGCTGATCCTGACACACAAACTACAGCGTGGGCAATGCGTCGAACGTTGAAAGTTGTGCCTTACCTTCCCCCGGGAGACACCGGATGGGACCATGTCTCACTCTACCTCTGTAGCTGTAATCCGGGTCCTCGTTACTAAGTTAATCCAGCATTCCCGGCTGGACCACGTTTCTTCATCGCCAATTCGGTTTGAGATCAACATGACCTTGAGTACAGGGTCTGTCTCTATATCCCAAACTATGGTGCTGCTGTCACGGGTGCCTGGTTCGCCTAGTCTTGACATACTTGTCTGTTATGCCAAGCAGAGTATTATTGATGTCCTCGAGCCCTTGTCCTTACTTACCCCAGATCACGAGTGCTTAGAGTTCAAACGGTTTTGGTAACACGGCATGGATACGTATACCCTGGCCACCAACTCCGCTGCCAATCTGATACTGGACTCTTGTTATTGCTACCCTAGCCGATTGGTTACCCTGTGTCTGCTCGCGTTCTTCCACCTCCCCCGGTACCGAGGCTTTTCTTCTTTCTTTTTTTTTTCCCTTTTCCTCCTTCCCTTTTCCTCCTTCCCTCTTCTTTTTCTTTTCTTTTTGGTTCGACTTTCTTATCCGTCCTCCTTTGCGGGGCTAGTCGTGGGACGAGGGCTTACGGTCACCTTTTGAGTGAAGCGTTTCTTAAGATATCTAGTCCTCGTTCATCCTATCCCCTTTCCTCGACCTCCTGGGGACTTCCCGCAGCTCGGCAGGACGTGCCACCAGGCCTCTCTACGGCCCTCCTAGTTGCAATGCTTTGCCTTATCTCTCCCTTGCCCTTTGAGATGAAAGGTCTAGCCCACGCTACTTGCCGCAGAATAGGTGCTAGCCTACGCAGTGGCGACGACTGGACATACTAAAAGAAGCAGGATGGTAAGACCCTCCACCCCCCTCACACGTTCAAGAATCTGCAGGAGCAGCTTCCAGGAGAGAGATGCCGCTGCGGGCATCCCATCGCCATTAATGTCTCGAGACCTACGCATTTGATGGTCGTCGAATCGTGTCCCCTAGAGTTCTGATAGTCATTCACCGAGTATGGTGTGATTCTCTCTGACAACACCCCCATACGTACGACATGTCAGTATGAATTCCTGTTGCTTTTGATCGACAACTATATGTCGCCACACCCTACGAGAGCTTATGAAGGGAAAAAAAAAAAAAAAAAAAAAAAAAAAAAAGACAGAAAAGAGAAGACAGAACGTAACGTGGAGATTTGCCCGCCTCCTCCCCACTGTGGTCCCGCATGCATACACACACCCACGTCTGCGACTAGTAGAACATGTAAAAGAATCAATTCCAGTGATAAGCATGGCGTGGGGGTTTGCAATCCATGGCATTGTCTGTACACGTGCCTTGATTTCACCCCAAGAGTTGGGTAGGCTATCCATAGGCTATCCACAGAACCAAAAAAAAAAAAAAAAAGGCCAGAAGATCTCCAACCTAGCAAGTTGTCGCTCAAGTTAGATCCGGCATCCTCAAACTCCTTGACTCGATCGTGGCGTTAGAGGAGATGTGGGTTTCAAAACTGGGACACATCAATGTTCCCAGGTCCACTTCCCAAGTATTTAGACTATTTACGCGTCAAGTGGGATTCCGCGGTTAACCCGTGAGGGGCCTACTCGCACCAGATTGACCGAGTAGAGACTCCTGTCACCTTGACTTGAGTGTGAACTATTCTCAAGGACTGAAAGGGCCTGTGCCTTGGAAAGGAACGTGTAACTGGCGGGAATATAAACACTGGGCCCGAAGGCCTCGTATCCATTGTGAATAACATACTATTAAATAGGAGTGGATACAATCGTGACCTTCATATACACCCGTCGCGATCACTCACGTTCGGTTTAGGCTCTATAGAGCCTCTCAACAATATGGCTCTCCCTCCCTCACTCCTCCCTCACCCCTCCCACCTTCTCTCTCTCTAGTATCAGTCCGCATTGGTGGTTTTTTGTCAAGCTAGTGCTGAGAACTCCACCCCACCCAACTCCTCGGCATCACTCTCCATATCTTCACTTCGCCGGATCGCAAGTCATCAAGCTTAAAGCTCTCCACCTTGACCTTCTTGCTCTCGCGCCCCTGGCCCCAAGCCCTCACCTTCTTTTTGGTACCATCCCATTCGGCGACGACTGCAACGTGATCCGGCTTGCCAACCTCAGCCGAGTATTTCGCGTGCATCGGTCCGTGCTTCCCTTGAAAGCGCGCGTTGCGGAATGAAATGATATCACCAGGTCGAATTTCATCATTCTGAAGCGTAGAAGCGTTGGCCATATTTGCATAGACAAGGGCCCCGTATGCTCGCATGCCCACAGGATGTAAGGCTTCCTTGAACGGCCGAAGAAGATCCAAGACCAGGCCTTGTGGCGTGCCGTCCCCAACCACGGAGTCCTTTTTGGATATTACCATGTCGGCAATAGCACGACCGAAGCGCTCATGCGACTGCTCCAACTGATCCTGGCGCAGAGTCCGAGGGGGTCCTTCGTGGTGCTGATCGACTTCGACATCCGCAGGGTTATAGGGATCGTACTGCACAATGAGCGTTGTTTGGGAGTAGTCGATGAAAAGGATCCGAACAGTCCTTGTGATGACCGTTTTGGCACCCCGGTTTGTCGAAGTAGATTCCTCGCTCTCGAAGAGGATATCTTTCCTTTCCTGGAGCGATGGCGGTACTTGGCCAGATTGCTTCCACCAACCGCTTTGTAGAGCGGGATCCAGTTCCTCGGCTATAAAACCCGTATCCAGAGACGCTCGCCCAACATCAGCAGAGGGTCTGCCAGCCGAGCGTTGAACGTCAAACGACTGTCTCGGAGCAGGTCGAATTGGGAGAGCCGTCGCCGGCGGCATCCTCCGATCTAGGGGTGGAGAGGATGGAATCGATGGACCAGCAAGACCCGATTCCTCGTTATATTGGTAGCCTCCAATTTTCGGACTAGTATAGCCGTGGGGTTGGAATGCTGGGTTCACGTCCAGGTCCCTTGGCGGCGGCGGCGGCGGAGGTGGCGGCGGGGCAGATCGCGGCGCATCTACCGACGCCCGGGAACCCGGAAGCGGCTGGCCTGGGATGGGAGGCGGGATAGCCCTCGGAGCAGCAGTGCTCGGGATCGGCGGCGGTAAAATGGGGGGCGCACTAGCAACAGGCGATCCTACTGGTGTGCGTTCGTCCTCAAAACTGGATTCACGGGCCGTCGATTTCAAAGCATCCTTGTGAGGTACTGAAGACGCAATGTCCGTATCATAATCGCCTTCGTATTCTGTAACTTCTTCATCGTCCTTCGGGTGTCGAGGAGGCCGGGCCGTGGGAACAAAATATTCATCTGCAGTAGAACTCTGGCTTAAGCTCGGTG
Source organism: Scedosporium minutisporum (assembly GCA_034774675.1). Taxonomy (NCBI): domain Eukaryota; kingdom Fungi; phylum Ascomycota; class Sordariomycetes; order Microascales; family Microascaceae; genus Scedosporium; species Scedosporium minutisporum. The sequence goes on from SJVG01000034.1 coordinate 77,481, forward strand.
GTAATGGCGGTGGAGGTCTAGTATGGGATACCGGAAGTGCCGGAACAGACCCTGGGATTGGTGGCGGAGGTCGGCTGTTCCTCTTGCTAGGACCTGCCGTGGTAGGGCTGGTAGGCGAGGTGAGTTCCTTGTTCTCCGTCCCGCTAGACGGAGGTGGAATCATAGGGATCGAGGGAATCCGGGGTGAGGTCGATAGGGTAGGCGACGGGAGAGAAGGAGGCGGCGGAGGCGGCGAACGCATGGCAACTGGAGGGGCCGCTTCCTTGGTCTGCTCCTCTTCTTTAGTCGGTCGTCGGGGGTGTTCTGAGAGTTCGTCATCAGACTCCGACCCTGTACTAGGCGACATTACGGTTGAGTGAGGGGGAAGCGGCGCGCCGGCTACGAGAAGGTTAATTATGGAACGAACAGTACTTTTCTCGGGTCTCTTACCATTTGCGGGCTCTGGGGGTGGCGCAGGTCGGCCGCCAGGAATCGGAGGTGGGCTAGCTGGAGCTCGAGCTTCATCTCTAGTAAGCAAGTGGAAAAAAATGAAAGGAGAAGAGAGTCATTGATGACTTACGAGTCTGATCGTGGTCTAGGTATTCATCCGAATCATCACTAGCGGGATGCGGTGGCAGTTTGGGAGGGCTTTCCTCCTCAGAGGTATCTACACGTGGATGGTCCACCGATTGCCTGGTCGACATACCTGGCAAAGCCATCAACGTTGGAACTGGGGGTGCGACTCGCGAGACCGGAGACGACTCATCGATGCTATCGGTATAGCCTTGGTCCTTTGGTACGATGGAGCGCCTCTTCTTCTTTGGTAATGTAGGAGCGGCCACTGGCATGAACATGCCAGGCATTCCCATGCCGCCACTCATCTTTGCCATCCGCGCCCGAAGTTCCTCCTTTCGACGGATTTCTGGATCGATGTCGTCATCCTCTTCCTGATCATCATCCTCTTCGTCCAGTTCGTCGTCTCGGTCAGGGTGAGGAACAGGTCTTGGCTTGACATCGCCTTCCTCCCTTTCCGTGAGATCCTCTGCGCCTTCAGTTGTATCGCCGGCGCCTGACATGTCTGCTTCATTGCCATCATTCGGGTTGAGGGATAAGGCATCCTTGGTTGACCTGCGCCTGGCGGCAGGAATAGCACGGTGTTCATCTAATGAAACTCTGCCCTCGAGAACGTCCGGTTCACCGCGATCCAAGGCAGCAGTATTTTCTTGCGTTTCAGAACTTTCCGTACGCTTCTTCTGCGGACGTTTTGGTTTTTCTTTCTTGGCTAGGGCTTCGGCATGCCGTTGGGCTGCTTCAGCCTGTTGCTTCTGCAGGAGTGCTATGCGTTCTTGAAGACTAGTAGGTTTCGGTTGGTCTTCCTCGCGGTCGTCGGCGTTTTGGGAGATGGAAACTGAGCTAGTGCCAGTCAAGTCCGCTAGCTCCTTGCTCGAGGGTTCCTCTTTCTTGATAGTGGGGTCTTCCTCGCGAATGTACATCCGCGGCGGGAGCTCAGTGCGTGGCGGTGGGACGTATGCATCTCTGCTTGGAGGCGGAGGAACAAACGGTTTCTTGACGTAATTAAGAGAGCTCGGCTTGAACGGGGTAATCGGGCCCCCTCCAGATTTATTGAAGGCAGCAATGCGGTCCCTGATTGAACTGCTTGCGGGCTTTTCCGCAACCGGAGGGGGACTATTCCGGTGCACCGTACCCGTGGGCGGGCTTGGTTTGGGTTCAGGAGCCCTGACCTGCTGCGGAATCGGCAACGTCGGCGGAGGCGGTTCAAGGGTGGCGGGCGATGGGACAGTGGCCTTTTCTTCTTGCTCGGGTTCGGAGGGTAGAGGCGGTGGTAGCTGTCTCTCGGCGATTGGTGAGGTTAATACCGGCGGAGCCGAAGAGGGCGGCGATACATCTTCTTGAGGGGGAGGAGGAGGGGGTATCGAGTCTCTCTTCACCCGCCTTGTCGGTCGTGGAGGAGCTGTTGGTTCATACCTCTCCACGAAGTTGCGGGGAAAGATACCCTCCTGCTTCCTGCCTGTCTCATCAACATATTCACCAGTGTACCACTCATCATCATCTTGGTCAGTTACTGTGATGATTTGGCCCGCATTGAATTGCAAATCATCCTCATGTGGTGAGGAGTATTCAAAGAGGGCCTTCACAAAGAAAAGCCCAGTGGACATTTTCTATTGTGTGAATATGTAATTTTGAGTGCAGGTGGATGGATGAAGATGCAGTTGCAGTTGCCTAGTGGTGATGTTGTGGATGATGATGCTAAATCTTCGTCTTTGGTTGGGCGTATTCGTAGTCTGTGGAGGCTCGGGGTTGGTGGGTGGCGTGCTTGTCTGATAATTGGTGTTCGTCGACAAGTTGACAATCGTTGACAATGATTTGACAGCAATGATATGTTTCAGGGTCGAGATCTTGAGGAAGGAACGGCAAATGTTTCCCTCGACATGGGGGAGAGAATCACGAATCTCAAACAAGTCGTAGCATCGAAGGAGGCTGTGATCTGCAGCTCGAGGCGACGACGTCAGCGTATGAATAAGAAAATAAAACGGAGGTAATTTTAGTGCCGGCGAGGTCGTCGAGGTGAAGATAAGGTGATGGGCGTACGTACTACTAATACTAATAGACCTTGCCACTAAAGGAAAGCCAGAGGCGAGGCCAGAACCAACTTGTCTTGAGGGATCGTTGAGAACAACGGGGCTCAGAGCATCGATTTCCCCTCACTTATTCCTCGGGTGCTCTCGAAGATTGACGTGGAGGAGGGTATTCTGCACTTGATGGAAATTAAACTGGGGCCATTTCTTACCGTTGGACCGTTGGTCGTTGCTGTGAGGAGGGAAGAAAGGAGCAGTGCCAAGGCGGTGACTATCTCGGTCCCGTGTGCTTACGAAGTACGCAACGTCTTCAAAACCAAGACTTGACCTGGACTTGGCCAAAACGTGGTTTCAAATCATGGAAACGTCCTTATGATTATGTAATCCACGCCACCTTTTATTCTCACCGTTTTATAATAGGGTGGCGGATGTTCTTGTCCTGTCCCACATCTTAATCTCGTCTGATGACGCTCCTCTTTGAAGCTACAGTTCCCGCCAAAGGGGGGAGGAAGGAAGAAAACCAACCCCTGAAGAAGCGAGGATAGTTCCGTCTTGCCGATCTGCCATCATGACCTCTCCCTTTAATTCCGCGAAGGGCATGAACAAACGCCTGCCCGCAAACTCTCAGACCAAGGCCCACCACCCAAGTCAATGCTCAAAAAACTCTGAAAATAATTCGTTACGATCACCTCGCGACCCGAAAGAAATTGCCCTTCAGCACGCTCGCATCCTCCAGCAACGCAAGGAAATTGAGGCCATAATTCTACAAAACCTGATAACGCTTTCAGAGTACCCACGCATTCGAACACCTCCACATTCGCCAGCGCGTCCTGCGCCCTCCGACATCGCAGACTTCAAGCAGCTTATTCGCCTCTTCCAACCGTCAGACTATGACGATCTCATTGCCGAGAGAAATGCTAACGGGTTGTGCGGGTATGTCCTGTGCGCTAAGCCGAAGCTGAAAGCAACACCCGGAGGCGATTGGAAACTGGTTAATAATGGCGGGAAGGGTATCGATATTGTCCACCGCAGAGAGCATGAGCAGTGGTGCTCGCAATCCTGTGCACGGCGTGCCTTCTACGTCAAGGTCCAACTAAGTGAAACTGCTGCCTGGGAGCGAGTCGGTATTCCAGACATAGACATCGAAATTTTAGATGAAGGGACAAGTATAAACGGGCAATCAATATCAGGGAGCAATGACAAGATGGAGAAAGAGTCTCAGGCCAAGGCTGCTAGGGATGCCACATTACTCGCTACCGAGCGGGGGGATACCGATGGCAGCACCATACTATCGGTCACATTGAGACCGAAGGAGGTTACTGCACCACCCAAGGACATGGATTTAGAGAGCGCGGAGGATGATGAGGAAGCACATCTCAGGCTAGAGGGGTACAAACCGAAGTCAAGGCCTGGGATCTGAGAATGTGCTTGCAAGCATACCTGCTAGGGTAGATCATTGAAGCCACTCGATATCAGCTAAGCCTGCGACCGGATTTTAGATGGCACCAATTGCAACAGCATGCCATCTCTCAGGGTTCGGGTGTATGCACGGGGCAATCCAGCGTTGCCACCGACGGATGTTAGCATGTACATGCTAGTCCGAGCCCGAGTCCGAGTCCCAGCTCGCTATGCTGAGCGAGTACTGCGTCACGTTCACTGCACATTGCGAAGAAAGGGTATTGCTCTTGGCGATCAAGCGTCATCTCAGGCGTTGGGCCCAGAGAATCGGCGACACCTTGCAGGGGAAACGATGAATTTTCCGATGTAATGCAATGCGAACTCACACTACAGTCCTTCGAGACGCCGTATAGCACTAACCCGATCCCAAAATCTTTTGTAAACCAGTCCCATCGCCCACTTCCTATTCCTCTAATCTCGTCGTCGGTCGCCGAATCTGCGGCCACCGCGGTCCTGTGCCTGGGTCTGGGTAACGGGAATGACATTGACGGGAATCGAATCGAACTATAAAAAGAGACCTAGAGCATTAGCAAGGAATCGCGCTACGGAGACGAGCAGAGAAGAGGACAGCGGGAGGACGGGGGCACGTACGCCGAGAGACTTGAGAAGGTCCTTGGTCTCTACGTCGACATCAAGCTGGCCACTCTCAGAGTTCTGAGTGAAGTCAAGGGCGGACACCTCGGGAACGTATTGATCCTTGCGCTCACGCTCCTCCTCCTGGAGCTTGAAAGAAATGCCTCGGACAGGGCCTCGCTGGATGCGCTTCATCAAGTGCGTGGTGAAACCGGCAATCTGTAAAAATAGATATTGTTAGTTACGTTAGCTTTACTAACTAACCAACCATTCCTTCCAGGCTGACCTTGTTGCGAAGACGCTTGGAGGAGATGATGGCGATTTCATCGCAAATCCTCTTGTTGGTCTCGAAGTCGAGCGTAAGCTTGGGGTAGTACCGCTCAATGATGACCTTGGCGGACTTCTTGACAGTCTTCGTTCGAACACGACCCATTGTGACGGTGGCTGGTTTTAACTCGGTGTTGAGAGGAGAAAGGAATTGGCGTTGAGGTTTGTCGATGGAGGACTTGAAATTCTTTGTGAGATGTGGGGGAGTTGGGGATAGTGAGCTGAGAAACTTCAAATTGTGCCCTACCACCGACACCCATGCGAACAAAGTGTAATCACGTGAGTCGAAACCCACAAACATCTGGTGGCAGCTGGCAGCCCTTATCTCAACTCATCCGCATTTTTTGCTCCACTTTTTTTTCTTCCTTTTCCCGCTTGAAGATCAATTGGGAGATACACCGTGCAACATATTGCGAAGCAAGAAGCCGTCGTCCTTCGGAGAAGGGAATCAATACGTAATGGGTCGACTAATATGGTGGCAGAAGAGCAGATTCTCATGAAGCAGAAAGTACTTACTTGTACAAGTTCTACAATATTGGACACAAATGTGTGTGAGCACAATGTTCTAATTGGGAGAAGCGTATTCAATATTACTTCGCGCCATGTCAGGATTAGTGAAGTTCTAATTAGAACCTAATCAGTCATTCTCATGGAGAATTTTGAAAATGAAGCACTGCACATACGGTAGCATCTAGAGAATGCTGGTTGACAAGCTACTTAATAGTACATTTATATACCCTCTAACTTTACAATTACTCTCCCATGATCGAGACCTCAAGGTTTCAAGCCATAACTCTTGGAGCTCCCCAAGACGCTTCTATCACCAAAGTACGGCCGTTTATTCGCTTGCCTTGGCTCGAGAAGACGTTGGACGCGGTTATCCCTTCCCTTCGAAGGCTCGTGAGAAGCAGGTGCTCGACGAGGCTCCATGTATATCTCTGCATTTCCAGATAGCTCCTTCTTGACCAATTGTGCTTCTGCTGCTGCCTCATCAACCTTGATAACCACGCTACCATTCCAGAGGACTCTCGCGGCCTGAGGGATCAGATAAACCGAGGCGCCACCTGGAATTGACGGGTCAAAGACGGAAAGACCCTGGACCTTGTTACGAGCGTCATAATCTCGGAAACGGTGGATGAACGACGTCGTTCCCGGTGGTACGTTCGTGACAAAACCACCGATGCCCAGCTTTGGACCTTCGGGACCTCTCTGAGGGGTAAGAATCCTGGAAAGGACAGGGCTATGCTGTTTCTGTGGTCCATAGAGTGCGTGGTTCTCAACGAATGCCGATGTTCGTAAATATGACATTCCTGCAGAAGGGTGACAGACAGGGGGTCCTTCCTGGGCGTAGGGATTGACCGGATGAAGCGATCCATTCACGCCGTTAGCCCAGACATTGGTTGAGCTCTGGGGTGGGGCAATAGGAGCCAGATCAAGGAACTGGCTGACTAGCCAGTAGAGGGTCGTCCGGTCGGCGCGAAGAGATCGCATGTAATCGGTCAGATCCGAATCGCTGATATCGCTAGAAGATGTGCGAGGTGGGGGGGCGTCTCCCAGGTCCAGGGCCTTCTGAGATGCAGCATGCGATAGCTCGTCTGCTCGACGCTGGCGCAGAAACTCCCGGAACTCCGCCCTTCTCGACCTCACCCTCTTCTTGATATAATTACTGAACTGTTCCTCGGACATGCTCGCTAGCCATGGCCCAGCGAATTTCCATCGCTTTGAATTGGCATTGCCATCCGCGGCCGACTGTGGTGTGGTCTGGTCGCTGGCGTCTTCAAAAACCGACCTTTTCCCTTCTTTTTGTTTCTCGTGTCTCAAGACTGGGGCGGATACGGCGATATTCATTTCGTGAAACTTCTCGACCGTCAAAGCATGATCGGAGGCGGAGGCGTAGTCGGTGACAGATTCGATTGAGTCCACTTGCTTGACACGAACAACGGCAGTCGACGATTTCGTCGTTTGTCGCAGAGGAAGCGGTCTCTTGAGGCCCCAATCTCCTACAATCCGGGATGTTTCTGGAGTTGTGATCGAAAGATGGAGCGGAAACGGAGTGGTCGCGCTGTCTGAGAGTTTATGCAAACCCAACCCAGAATCAGGAACCCGTAGGGGTTGGGGCATAGAAAACATACGTGAGGTCCTCAGGAGAGAGGCCCCTCGTGAAGGTCGCGCCGCCATCTTCACGTTCGAAGAGTCAGGCGTCGTTGGCTCGACCAGTAGCTAGAAAACGGGTTGGACAGCTGAGTGGTTCGTTACCATGTTGCAAATTTTTAGACGCGAGGATCCCTCGCTCATTGTTCGTTTGGCGCTGGACGGAGAATTGCTGAATAAACAGATGCCACTTGGCTGCCAGGTGTAGCCATGCGGCCGACAATTAGATTTTTCAAATGCCCCAAGAGCCTCCCATAACCATCGCCAATATTATTGACAATGTCGCTTGAAAACGCCGTGGGATGACTATAAATTATCAGTGGCAGGCTTTCATGTTCTTTTTTCTGATCCTGGCGCCAGAAAACACCCTCCCGGACATTACCCCGACGAAAACTATACTGCTGTATATAAGCCCTTTACCCACTGTAGCACGTAAGCTAGGGGAATGTCGCTTGTTAGACGCATGGCGTCCATTTCAGCAAACGTCGCCTCGTCAGGCGCACTCACATTTGAGCTAGTTGCTCGTTGTTCGGTTAGATGCTATTAGTTCTCTTCGTTTGTTTCTTGACGTATATTGTTATCGATAGTGAACTGACGGTCTCAACAGACAACGAGAGCTCGCGCATCTCTTTTAACCCTGCCTCATGGACCGGTTCAGCTGCCCATCTTCATGCCCGTGGCTACTCAAGCATCACTGAAAGGCTTAACGCCAGAGCAGCTGGAAGAGACGGGTTGCCGCCTGTGTCTCAACAATACCTATCATCTTGGCCTAAAACCTGGGCAGGGGGCACTTGCTGCCATTGGTGGTGCTCACAAACTCCAGGGCTGGGAGCACAACATCCTGACGGACAGCGGCGGGTACGAAACATCCTTTCAGCTGACCGTTACCATTTCGGGGGATGCTATGCGGTTCCACTGACTCTTCTTAGGTTTCAAATGGTCAGTTTACTCAAACTTGCCAAAGTCACGGAGGAGGGTGTAGAGTTTTTGAGTCCCCACGATGGCACCCCGATGCTGCTCACCCCCGAACACTCTATCAGCCTGCAGAACACTATCGGGAGTGATATAATTATGCAGTTGGACGATGTGATTGTGACAACGTCCCCGGATAAAGAACGAATGCGGGAAGCTATGGAACGTAGCGTTCGGTGGCTTGATCGTTGTATTGCGGCACACAAGAACCCCTCCACACAGAATCTCTTTTGCATCATACAAGGAGGCCTGGATCTAGATATGAGGCGAGAATGCTGCCATGAGATGCTTGCGCGTAACACCCCCGGTATCGCCATTGGAGGATTGAGTGGCGGCGAGGCGAAACACGACTATTGCAGAGTAGTCGAAACTTGCACCGCCCTCCTCCCCGAGCTGAAGCCTCGCTACGTGATGGGGATTGGGTATCCAGAAGATCTAGTTGTCAGCGTCGCATTAGGAGCTGATATGTTCGATTGCGTTTGGCCGACGAGAACGGCGCGCTTCGGCAACGCCATCACGAGACAAGGCATGCTTAAGCTACGGCAGGCGAGCTTCGCCACGGACTTTGCCCCTATTGAAGAAGGTTGCGGCTGCATTTGCTGTAGGACGGATGGGGATGGACTAGGCGTCACAAGAGCTTTTGTTCACCACAATGTTGGTAAGGAAACGGTTTCGGCTCATCTCTTAACGATCCATAACGTGTACTACCAATTGAACCTAATGAGGGAGGTAAGAGAGGCCATCATCGCGGACAGGTTCCCTGAATACGTTAGGGATTTCTTCAGTCGGTTATATCCGAATAAGACAGCCTACCCAGACTGGGCGGTGGCCGCGCTTAAAATGGTTGGCGTTGATCTGCTGGATGGATAACCCCTTGGCCGGCAGGATCCCAACACATAAGGCGGTTTTGGTAACAGTCTGTGTCCATCTTTGACGCAAAGTAATAGATCCTGGTTGCCTACTTCGTAGGCATACTTGCCAACTCATTGACGAATTGATGCGGTTGGATGAGTGAATGTCTTGTTTTGATTTGCGTTTTGCTACGCTGGTATGTTGTTGTTCGTTACTCTGATATTTATCGCCCTCACAACGAAGTCCTTCGTGCGACCACATTCCCCTTTCTTCTCTTCGTCTTCTTCTTCTTCTCGCCAATCTAGTACGAAGTATGGTGCACTTCTAAACGAAGGGGCCCTGCAGCGCAAAACGCGCCTCTCGGACGACTCTGTCCCATACTCTACTCTTGACTTGTCTCTACTTAATTCTTCCCTGGTTTCGTCTGATCCGCCATTTCTCCAAGCTACACTGCTGTCGCGAGGCTAGACAGAGTGAGAGCAGGTCGGCCGGTGTGGGGGCCCCTTTTTTTTGACCTCAGGCCACGCCGTCCTTTCCCGCCGCACACAGTTGGTGCAGATCACCTCTGACATCGCCTGAGTCTATTTATGATACCCTTAAGGCCTTTCCCGAGACCTATAAGATCACCCCCAATCGGCAATCGTAGAGTGATCATCACACGAGAGGGAAGGAAGGGAAAGAGGAATCGGACGAATTTGACTCAAGAGAAGCTGCCGAACAAGCAGAAATAAGCTCTGTTGCTTCCCCTACTCAGCGTAGACCAGGTTGACCGAGAGGAAGCCGTATGACGATCTCACGAACGTCTCAACCGTAGCCCTCGTAGTTGATGCTAGCCGCAACGGGGCATAAATAAAAAGGAATAGCAACGCAAAGGGAAGGCTTATATCACTACGTACGGAAAGGCTCTTCCGACCAAGAAGGCTTTCAAGGAGTAAGATGACGCTTGTTTAATATGATCTATGCCGCAGCAGCGACCGGAGCTTAAACATCTACGATACAGTCACAACAGCCACGTGATCTTTCTTCCTTCATGGCTACTCGACCAAATTTGGCCCGGGATTTGTTTCTCTTGTCCGGCTGCCGTGTCATAATAGGAGTCGGTCGACGGCGGTCCGGATTTGGACTTGAGACGACCAGCCTTGGATGTTAAGAGCCTTTGATCTGGCCGACGTCGGCACGGAAACGGCGTTATCAAGAATGCAGAACTTGAGCGGTCTGATCGGGGCACGGAGGTGGTTTCGAGAGCTGCCTGAGGCGTGACACCGGCAACACCGGCGATTTTCGCAAACGTGATGCGGCAGGTCCTTCAGGCGTTGGAAGACAGACCAAACAGATGCTCTGATGTACTACCTGGAAATAATTTCCTCATCGCTGTTTGCTTCAACTTGATTGGCTATCGTATTCGTATTCGCGAGAAAAAAGAAACCATCACTGTTCAGCGGCAAAATGGAACACCACATGCACAACCGACAGATCTGAACGAAGCAAAGCTCAAGATATTAATTATCAATGTAGGAAGTACAGGTATTTTACTGTTTGGACAACCAACCAGCTTTGCATTTCCTGACGAATGTACACTGGAGGGAAGTTCGGGCGAATGTCTTCAACCTGAAAAGGAAGTCCACCACCTCACACATAATAGTATACCACATACGAATTTGCTGGGACGGAAAAACGAAAGGCGAGAGGCTTTGTGATCTGAACGCCTCAATCCTGAGAAGTGAGGTGAAGTGTTTGCAATTTTTCTATCCAACGCAGAGATGAACTATTAGGGCAGACTCTCGGGAAGGACAGACATATTTTAATGTTTTAATGCTTGTCTGCCGCCTCGATTGACCAATAAATGAGCTCTCGGCCAGATAGTTATTAACCAACTGGTGAGGAGTGATATCATGACCAGGGTGGGGGATGCGACGAGGGATGATAATCGAGGTGACTTTTGCCTACCCCTCGGAAACCCCAACGCCGATTTAGTGCACCAAATCTGTTCCCAGTCATCGTGCATATTCCGAAGGATCTAACTCCACGAGGAGAGAGGTGCGAGTGGTTTGGACCACAATTCGGAACCTTTGGCAGACCAGGGACGAATCATCATTGACATGGTAATGCGACTTGGTAGTTGGTACATTGATTGAAAGGACGGAAGTGGACCCGAAACGTCGGGCGACACAGACTTTGACAACGGTGAACAACAGCAACGCCCACCTCCTCTCTACAATTCCTCCTTTTTACGAAGAACATTGCGGAGTTGGCGAGCAGGAGATGGTGGTATTGTGAAATTGGCTTTTCTTTTTTTTTTTTCTCTCTTTTGCCCTTTTTATCGATCCCGTCTTGTTTTGGAACTGATTCTCCAAACCGTCCCAGAACCCACCCACGGCGCGCCGGGAAACATCCATGAAGCATGCATGGGTCTTGATAATTTCAAAGATATACATCATCGCCAGGTATCTTTTTTTTTTTCAGGGGCCGGGGTTCCCAACAAAATCTAAAATTACCACGTTTGTGTTAGTGAGAGCTAGACTGATAACCACGCCAATTGATCAATTGATCATTAGTTCTTTTTTTTTCTCGAAATTATGTACATATGTGGGAAGTACCTCCATGCACACTCGCACCAATTATTACGTGTACCTGTTACCTGTACCTTTGTACGTACTTCGAAGTATCAGTCGACCATTGCAGTTTGCAGCTTTGCGCATGTTCCGTGAGTGCCGTCAAGTTGTGGGTGACGAGCTCGATAGAATTCTGAAAGCGCGTTCATAAATCAAATACTATATCCGCCCCACCCCCCAACCGCACCTCCCCGAAGACAGTTAAACCTCCCTCCCAAAAACCTCAAAAGCGGTTCTGTCACGGTTGAGGTGCACTTCAACCTCGAAGCCAGGTTCGTAGTAGCGCCTCTGTCAAGACCCTCGGCCACTTCGTACTAAACCCTCTCGGCGTTGCAGGCATTGCCAACTTGAACCACCTCAGCTCCGTCCCCGTTCCCCCTGGCCAAACATGGAATCGAATTCCAGCTTCGTCTCCGTGCTGGCCGGCTCGAAATACGCCGGAGCGGCCGTCCCGCCTCAAGTCGACTATGTTGTTGATGCCGTCGTCAACTCAGGGCCATGGACCATCCTTTTTACTGTGCTGGCTATCTTAGTCGCCTATGACCAGAGTAAGAAAGACCTCCCACGGCCATTCAAACCGCCGGCACGCGTGGAGAAGCGGTGGGAACCTCACTGACGTGATGAATTTTCAGTAATGTATATCGTGAGGAAAGGCTCGATCGTGGGCCCTTCCTGGAAACTACCATTCATGGGGCCTTTCCTTCAATCAGTCAATCCCAAGTTCGAGGAGTATTACGCAAAATGGTTGAGCGGCCCACTGAGTTGCGTTTCGGTCTTTCACAAGTATGCGACCCCTCTTCCGCCCAAGATACCCAGCATTTCCTGACAGCCCTAACTAACCTGCCATGTAGGTTTGTAGTCATCGCTTCGACTCGCGACATGTCCCGCAAAATCTTCAATTCTCCGGCCTACGTCAAGCCTTGTGTCGTGGATGTTGCCCACAAGCTCCTCGGTGCCGACAACTGGGTGTTCCTGGACGGCCGTGCTCATGTCGACTTCCGAAAGGGCCTCAACGGCCTTTTCACTAGAAAGGCGCTTGAAAGCTATCTGCCAGGCCAAGAAGAGGTGTACCAGGCGTACTTTAAGAAGTTTGTGCAGATCACGAGAGATAACGACGGCAAGCCAGTTCCTTTTATGGCCGAATTCCGCGAAGTAATGTGCGCCGTATCCTGCCGAACCTTCGTGGGACATTACATATCCGACGAGGCCGTGAAGAAGATCGCCGACGATTATTACCTTATCACCGCTGCGCTTGAACTCGTCAACTTCCCCATCATCATTCCCTACACCAAGACGTGGTACGGAAAGAAGGCAGCCGATATGGTTCTGAGGGAGTTTTCCATCTGCGCCGCAAAGAGCAAAGTCCGGATGGCTGCGGGGGGTGAGATAACGTGTATTATGGATGCCTGGGTGAAATCGATGCTAGAATCCAAGAAGTGGCGCGAAGCTCAAGAGGAGGGATTGTCAACGGAAGGGATGGAGAAACCCTCTCCCCTACTACGGTGGTTCAGCGATTACGAAATCTCCCAGACCGTCTTCACCTTCTTGTTCGCTTCTCAAGATGCTACAAGCAGCGCGGCTACATGGCTCTTCCAAATCATGGCGCAACGACCCGATGTTCTAGACCGAGTCCGGGAGGAAAACCTCGAAGTCCGAAATGGCGATATCCATGCAGAGATCAACATGGACCAGCTTGAATCTCTCAAGTATACTCGTGCTGTCGTCAAGGAGCTGCTTCGTTACCGGCCACCCGTCCTCATGGTGCCGTACACGGCCAAAAAGGCATTCCCCATTACGGATACCTACACTGTTCCAAAGGGTAAGTTTCACGGTGGTAATGGCAAGAACTAATGGCGTATGGAAACTTTAGCCGAGCTAACACATACTTTCAGGTGCCATGATTATTCCAACCACGTACATGGCTCTCCGAGACCCCGAGGTTTACGAAAACCCTGATGTATTCGATCCCGACCGTTACTATTCGGGCGATGCTGAAGCCAAGGGTGCCAAAAACTACCTGGTGTTCGGTGTCGGTCCGCATTATTGTCTCGGGCAAACGTACGCTCAGTTGAACTTAGCGCTCTTTGTTGGGAAGGCGTCGGTGCTCCTTGACTGGAAACACCATCCCACTCCCAAATCTGAGGAAATCAAAGTGTTTGCGACTATTTTCCCCCAAGTCAGTGCATGCACATTATGAACCCTCAACATTTAAGCATGGAATAAGCTAACAACATGATAGGATGATTGCCCGCTGACGTTTGAGGCGAGGAAATAAAAGTAAGTCGGTCCCGCACACCTCGCCAGCGCGAGTAAGCACGGGTCTGCGGATAGACTAGCCGGTTCTCAGGGTCTAGACTCCAGTTGGATGGGTTCTCTTGTACCCTTGAATGCAGACGGCCCACAAAGAGAAGTGCTAAACATATTGAATAGTGCAACCGGAAGCACCGTGGCAATCCAACCGCAGCAATGCAACTACATGTAATCTTTAATCTGCCCATTCATTCGATTGTATATAACCCATATCACAAGCAAGTAGACAATGCCAGCTAAACCACAGTTATGTCCGGTGCTCCGTGGCGTCAGGATCACCCAGTATTCTCTTACAATGCTGAAGAACGTGCCCGAAACTTAATGAAACGTTTCTTCTTTCGTTTTCCCTCTATATACTTGATATATTACTATCAACACAATTAAATGACAGGAGCTCAATTGTAAATGTGTAAAATAATGGAAACGCTGAATCTTAGAAGTCAAAGAGATTGATGTCATATTTCACACCTCAATTCTGGGGCAGCAAAGCCGTCAATACGAAGTACTTGCAAAATACCCGACGCTAGCTAGCAATTCCAGCTGGTGGAAGAAGCTCGGCCTCCCTTGCACAGTAACAAGTAACTTGGCTTCCCTCACAATCAAGTCTCACCATTGCCCATTATCGAGGAATTAGTATTTAACCAGCCCAGCTTACTCTCGCCAAGATATCATGATGGTCAGAACTCGTGCGACCCAATTAGCAATCTGGTGCGGAGGGCAATTGACTCGCTCGCGACCTTGCTACTGGCGCTCCCTCCGCATTCAACCGGCTCAATTGGCCGGTAACCATGCTGTTATAGCTACACGGAGCTTCTCTATCACGAACTCCTGTTGGGAGAAAAATGAACCGACACAAAAGGCAGCTGAGGGACGTCAGTGGGATTTTGAGATGGTGAGTCTCGAGCCCTAGTTGCACGCCATGACAGAAACTGATCCATTCCAGATCAAGGAGATCTCCCAGTCCAAACCTGAGAATCTCCTCCTAATAGGTGCGTCGCTTGCCTCCCCCAATCCCAAGGCGCTGCGTGAACTAATGAGGGCGGGTTGACCCTTTAGATGTCCGCGAACCCAACGAACTCCAGTCTACGGGCACGATTCCTACTTCGCTAAACGTCCCGATCACAAGCCACCCCAATGCCTTCCATCTCCCCGCAGAGCAATTCCGCGACCTCTTCGGTTTCGAGAAGCCCGCGACCGACGGCCCCGATGCCCCCGAACTAGTTATCTTCTGCAAAGCCGGCGTGAGAGCGCGTGCCGCTGCAGAACTTGCAAAGAGTGCAGGGTATAACAAAGTTGGGGATTATGCAGGGAGCTGGCTGGACTGGTCGGCCAAAGGCGGCAAGGTGGAACCTTTTGAGGGGGGAGACGCTTAGCAAAGTCGACTTGTGAGTGCAAGCCACACCGTCTACATCTAGGACTTGGGATTTGGAGGTTAAAGAATGATAGTGAGATGCGTTGGAATTTAGGTCACCAGCAGTGGCACGCACGTTCTCTTGAATAACCAACTCGAGGCTCTTAGTAAATAGGGCACATAAAGATATCTAGATTATACACCGCCTCGTTCGGCCTCGCCCAGTATCCCCCAAGCACGATAATTTCAGTGCGCCCCGGGATATCGAAGTCACACCCAAGTTACAAATTGCTAAGAATCCCCCTCCCCGCCGCCACCAATCGGAGTCGGGTTATCTGGATGCAGCGGACTCTTGTGGGCAAAGAACAGAAACTTGACAGTGAGGGCCAAACCAAAGTGTAGGGCCACGACAACAATTAGCAAACCCTTGCTAATCTGCCGGTCTGTGGCGCTGAGTACGGGGTAGAGGTTACGAAGGAGGAAGGTCGTGCTCATCCCAAAGCCAATCGCAACAAAGGTCCAATTCAGTATGTCGATTGGGGACCAGCTGATGAGCGCAACAGGCACCCATATCAAATTCGCATAGCCGTAGAGCGCCCAACACTCTAGAATATTGGCAGCCTCGGATCCGAAATAGCGGAGAATGAGGTAGAGACCGATGGGAACGAAGAGGGTATAGCCGTAGATCAGTCCAGCGGCGCCTACACAGACGACATTAGTGAATGATTGGAGGCGTTGGAGTAAAAGACGGGGAAGCGCCTACCACTCAGTAGCCTAAAATTGTAGGCAAATGGGGTGCCCTTCTCGATAGACATATAGTCGCTAATAGTCCCCCCTAAAAAGAGAATCAACACCACCGTCGTTGCAATCCAAAATGGTCCGTAGAGGTCCGGGTTTCCTTCTAGAACATCCAGGAAGTTTGCTCGAGGAAAGAGGGAGGCCCAGCATCTTGAGAGCACTGCTGTCGTGTCCACATCAAAGAATTGTTGATAAAATCCTATAGTCCACAGCATGCGCTTGCCCCCGCTGGTCGATGATGCGGTAGCGGGAGGTGGTAGTAAACTAGGCGAGGACCTGCCCTTTCGTCCGGCAGTGGATGTCTCGGCGAATGTCGAGGTATGAAATTCAAGATCATCCTGAAGATCGGTGCGCCCAAGGTCACCCTATCAAGCAAGTTAGTCTAAAAGAGCCATTATGCTGGAAGCGCCTAACGTGTTGGGAGACGATATAGGGATGCCACACACACCTCATCATCCACATCTACCACAACATCATATCCTGAACTTGCCATGGTAGTCGCCTCGTCTCCTAGGTGGACAGTTTAATAGTGGTATTATTCTGGCTTTGCGGATGACGACGTTAGCTACGCGATTCCGTGGTGGGTTTTCATTGGTAGGGGGTTGTCGAGGCTATATTGCCGAGAATTACCCATTCATCATCCACAGGATTAAGTAGTTTACTTCTATATTGAAGTATTTCTTCAAATAGGAGTAGTAAATTATGAAGTTGTGCGGATTGTCCGCCATCCCTAAGAGGAAAGTGCCGGTGGGGCGGATACCTGGAAGGCGCGCCCAAGTATCCAGCATGGCCCTTCCAATGTCGGACGGTACAATTACTATTGATGCAATGTGAGGCCCGAAATACGAGGGAAACTTGAGTTAATTACGCGAGTACCTCTCTGAGTCTCCAGTCGTGCAGGAATGGAAAATGCGCCCGAAGACCGACATCACTGTAGGTGCTGCATGGAGGTATCATTTATGAATCCTCCGCCAAGGGTAGAGGTCAACCTAGCATATCCAAAAATGCTACTATGGCTCATGTCATGAGACAGCAGGCAGACCACCTTCGGGTAGATTTTGCGCAAAATCCAGCATTGGAACCAATGATGTTTTTTTTTTTCGTTTCTTTTACCGATCTAACACTCGCTCCACTATGAGTCGTCCGCAGGTGGTCGAATGACAATATGAACTAGGCGTAAAAAATCGTGCCCTATTTTCCCCAGTCGCCACCAAATGCCAGAAAAAGGAGAAAACGAATTCCAGACGCCGCGTCCACCTCGGAGTTTCCTTCCCATTAAACATTTACTTGAGCTTCTTCTTCGGCCGGAGCTGGTTCGTATGACCGCACTTTCGCTTTCGGCAGTTGGTCGCTCGGGGAGGAAGACGGGCCTATCAAAAGAACGTCAGCTCACTTCAAAACTGGTGGGGCACTCCCCCCAAGAGCTCAATAAAACCTACGTAGCACTTTCGGCAAATCATCTTATCGCAGTTGTACTTGGAGGCGAGGGCCTTCAGCGAGGGCTCAATAATACCACCACGGAGGCGGAGAACAAGATGGAGAGTAGATTCCTGTATTGACATTAGCATCCGACAACTAGAGGCTTGTCACCTGGCACTAGGAGAGTGCGGTAGAGGTATTAAGAACGAACCTTCTGAATATTGTAATCAGAAAGGGTGCGGCCATCCTCGAGCTGCTTTCCGGCGAAAATAAGACGCTGTTGGTCGGGAGGGATTCCCTCCTTGTCCTGAATCTTGGACTTCACATTGTCGATCGTGTCCGAGGACTCGACCTCAAGGGTGATGGTCTTACCCGTGAGGGTCTTGACAAAACTACATTCGAACGCAATCAGTGCTCGTCCGTACAACTGTCGCGGACGATCAACGGGGTGGGCTCACATCTGCACTAAAAAATAAAGATGTCAGTATACCAGATCATTCTATTTTTGTCCAGTCCATCGAATTGTCGTCAAAGGGAACTATACTCACTCTTGTCAACGATTTCTTGACCCGACGCACTGAATTAGGTGTTAGATGAAAAATCCGCGGGGTTTGGGAGTTGATGAGTGAGAAGTCGTATTGTACCAAGATGTAGCAGAAAGCCCTATGTCACGTGGAGGTGGGTTCGGGGCTAAGTACCTAAGTACCCAGCCATTGCTCCACTGGCTGCCTTAGACCGCATTCAAATCAAATTTGATGTGAGGCAGAGTCCCGAGATCCAAGTGCATTATTACATATGACCCCCGTTCTTCTCAGTCCCAACATGAAGTCCCATGCGAGTGTGTACCGAGTTTTGCTGAGTAGGACTGATGTTTCTCTGCCAGTTCACAACTCGCATCTCAAACATATCAGCAGCCTTGACCATCATGTCTAACGTTAAGCCTGCATTAATAGCTAATAACGATATTAGTTATGTAAATCCTCCTGGCGAAATCCAAAGCGAAGCCTACCTGCAAGTTGATAGAAGGGCGCGGCGATCTCGGGAAGGTCGTTAACGGAGCGCCACGCATGGTAGTGCCGCGAATGCCGATCATCCCGTTCACTACCGCCAAGGCCAACAGCAAAACTGACGCATTCTGTGTGTAACCCATCGAAGCTGGTGGTGGCATTGGGATCATTGGATGTTTGGTGCTGCGGAGGTGATGTGGTCTCCGTTTGGCCAGGTGAGCCAAATATCTGCATGCCTTTTTGGGATACTTCGTTAGAGTTGTGTCAACCTCAAGGCTCATCGCATTAGGCCTACCGGAGATATGAACTAAATATACGAAGACTCACATTGGCTTTCCTTGTCCGGGCCCCGGTCTACAATCGGCGAGGAAAATGTTGCATCCTTGAGGTTTGCGGGAGCCTCTCCGTCAATATAGCGAGCTGCCTGGAACGACAGGGTAACTGCCCCCATTGAGTTGTTCCATTTTACCCAATCCATATTTGGCAGGTGACGGCTGAAGATTCGAAAAGGCGTGGCACATTGTGTGGGAAATGGTACGAAATACTTGACTGCCACCACGATAGCAGCCATCAGGCAGACCTGTGGCTGGTCTATGATTCGTAGCCTAGAGCTTCGGACGGGAAATGAGAGCTCAACGTCCATCATCCGCAACATGGTACCCGCAAGTTGAACAACCTCAGCTACGAACAATTAGACAATAAAGTCAGGCTAGGCCAAGGGTAGGCAAAAACGCACCGGGTAAGTTAAGTTGCTTCACGAACCGTACCCATACCGGAAACGGGTTCACTGGCGGAAATTCGAGGTGATATTGGGCACGGTACATGAGAGCAAGATCAAATATATTCAAGTGAATTTTGTCTTGCCTCACACCTGGCCGTTCCAATCTCCTGAAGGTCGTAACAAAGGGCATCGGAAGCTTGTAATGCGCCACCGGAGGGAGAATCTCGTACTATGGGATAGTTAGTAGCCGCGCACAGAGAGGCCGTAGAAAAAGGGGGGGGGGGGTTAGATACCGCTCGTTTGTATGGCATCTCCCCTGAATTAGCCCAGGAGACTATATCCCCAACTGTTGTTGGGAGACGCAGGAGGAGACATCCGAGGTAGCAGACCGACAAAGTGTCCAGAACCCGAGGCCGTCGCCAATCAGCCCCTACATCAGCAACCCAGCTATTCGCATCGGTCGCCAGAGATCCATTATCATGCAGGGATATTTCATCCTGTGAGCTGTGGAATGTCGGTCCTGGTTCTTCTTCCCCTCTGTCACCGTCGTCGTCGGCACAACTTCTTAATCGGAGGTCCCATAAATCCTTCACAATCGCCTCCAACGCCCAAGGATGATGCCTTTCTTCTATCATCCAGATCACCTGCCTGCGCAGGATTATCTGGAGGCATTCGTGAAAAAGAGTGCGGGCCGCTGGCCCCGTAAGTCGTTGTTTCGCATTCAGGTCATCATCTTCTGGGACTCGTTGGTCTGTCTTCCGCCGCGAGACTTGTCCGAGTCCCAGCGCGTCCTCTTCTGTCGCATCGTACTCAACCCAGGATTGAATTCGGTGCCCGTTTTGACAGTATCTGAACCCACTTTCTACATACCATTTCTTAGCTCTGCATTCCGAACAGCCTTCTCCCCGGGGAAACCGCTTCAATTCACGGCTAACATCCATCATTCACGGCAATCTCTGCAGTCTGCCACGTTCGATGACGGAAGGATAACGTAAGAAAGCCAAGAGGGAGGTAGTTATCCGTCAGCTGTCAAATACTCCACAGTATAGATCCGCTAGTCATCAGTGAAATGGTCATCAGGCTCCTCCAAGTGGACGACAACAAAAGTAGCTAATAATCTTCAGTGCAGTTTCGAGATCTCAGGCAGAAACGTTTAATTGGAAATATTGAAGGCAAAAAAAGAAGGCAGAAGCAACCGGGGGCGGCGTGTAGAAATAGAAAAGAATCCAAAAAGGAAAGTAAAAGAGAGAAGAAGAAAAAAAAAAATAAAAAAAGTATAAAAAATAAATGAAAAATAAAACAAAAACCTCTAGATCAGGGATTGCCTAGATAGCGTCTAAGTCGATTTCTTTTCACCTCGTGCCCAATCCATCAAACTACTTCGTACAACTACCTGTACGAAAGCACTGACCCTGTCAGAACACTTCAATGTTGTAAATATTTCCCATTAAGTCAAAGTCAAGGTCAACACAACCGTTGCCGTGGAGCGCTGTTGAGTGGTTAATAGTTGGAACCCTACGATAAGTGAAGTCACAGATGCCGTCAATATTTCGCACTCAATGAACTCAGAATATTTTCCATTTTTTATCTTGTCGCAATGCGATCAGCACTATCGCCGCGCCGCCCACCACTCCATCGGCCGGATACCGTCGATGGCGGGAGGGTATGAATTATTATCAGATCACCTTCTGAGAGGTTATCATCTATGGACAAAAACACCGAACTGTCTCTGTGTTCATCCACCCCCGGCTCAAGACCAACTAAGGATTTTTTTGAACCCTCCTACCATGAAGGAAATAAAAATGAACACATTTAATAGCGCTCCCCATGAGACAGCCGAAAACCACCAGTATACGCAGACGAGCAGTATCGAAGGTTGCATCCTGTGAACTGTGAAATGGAAACCAGGGAGGGCTCGAATCAAACAGTCAGGCAATTCAGATGCCATGGCATATCTCGGGTAGAGTCACGTCGCATTTACTGCTTGGGGGCCTCCTTGGCTTCGATGGCGGCCTCCTCACCCATGGCAGTAAGAATAACGACATCTACAAAGTATGTTAGCATTGATGAAATCGCATGGATAAAGTGAGTCAACCATGGAAATGGAATACATCTGATAGGAACAAGTTTCTCAAAGGCAAAACTGGACAGGTTGACCTACTGGTGTCCTTCTCCTCAACCTTAAAAAGGCGGTTAATCTTCTCGCCAATCTCGCCGTCGGGCATACGAACGTCATCCTTGGTGTCGCCATCCTCGCTCATTAGAGAAAGGAAGCCGTCGTCGGAAATGTCGAGCTACCAAAGATAGTTAACATCCACTTGACATGTTGTGTAGGTAGGAAAGGACAGGACAAAACCGATCCAAGCTACCCTGACTTACAAGCTGGTACTCGCGTCGCTTGACGTTGGGTACGTCCATGTTGTGGGTGGAAGGGCACAGATCCTCCAGCTTCTTGCCCGTGAAGATGTCGAGAGCGACGAGATGGACCTTGGCATGCCCGTGCTTTCCGGTTTTAGAGGTGGACATGTCGACAATCTTGCAAGGACGGCCCTTGATGACAACGTGCCCGTTCTTCCTCAATGCAGAGCACTGCATGGGGAAGGTGGCCGAAGCGCCAGCGTCGGCGGAATCGAACGTATGCTCATGCTAAACATCGCGAACCATCTTGTCAGCCACTTCCAGAAATATGGTCGAGTCATCCGTGTATTGATGGCTTTCTTGATCCCCCGATGTAAAACATCCTTGGCAGTGTTGGTGAAGCATCGGCCTTTGTCTCTCAAGGCATAATTGGCTGGGAGGAACAAGAAAAGCGTCGCGGGGAAACGAATGGTGAATGCGGGGTGAGATTTTTTTGCGCGAGCAGGAGGGGCACCAGACTTACCTCGTCAGCCATGGTGATGGTACAAATTGGAAGATGTTAGAATATCCGGCAGGAGGGAAAGGGAGGCAAGAGGGCGAGTGGAAATGAAAACAGCAGGAAAGCAGGTAAGAAGAAAGTTGTAGACTCCTCGGGAGGAGAATTGCTTGGCCTTGGGTTGGTTTTGGGAGGCAAGGTTTTATCTTGTGGAAGGGCGGGGTGGGAAGCACAATAACGAAAATAGACGGGAACGAGAAAATAAAAAGCCGAATCTAGTGTGTTACTAGCTTTCCCCGTTGATTCACTCTTTTTTTCTCCCCGTTGATTCACTCTTTTTTTCTCCCCTTTGATTCACTCTTTTTTTCTCCCCTCCGCGACCTTTTTTTCCCTACTTTTTTTTCCCTTTACCCCCCTTTTTTGTTCTTTTTCGTTTCTTTTCTTCTCCTTGTCATTTTCCTACTTCTGTTCTCCCCATTCCCCTCGTCTGTGATACTTTTTCTTGGACCTCGCTGTGTCAATGACTTCAACTCCTTCATCCAGTCAGAAACTCCACCCCTGCGAAGATTTCTGCCTACGAAGTACATCAAATCAGTATGTCTCAGCTCCAGAGCTGGCATTGAACGTTCAGAAAACGGCCAGAGGTATGAAGTAGGGAGCGCAGGTGAGCTATTAATATGGAGAACAGCCTCGAACAGGCACGAACCAACATACCACCTACCTGCACCACCAAATAATTCCCACTCAACACGCTTCATATTTTACAATGTTCACCGTGTCATTGAAGAAATTTCTCGGATGTGTGTCATTGTCGACATATCCTCGTGTTCTAAACTAAATTCTTATTGACATCGAATAATACTCTTGACAACATTTTATCATGGAGATGACCCGTGTATTTCAATCACATGACTATTTACTGCTTTGTCCCTAAACTTCCTAATGCAGCACAACAATCGAATAAGCTTCACTGTTTTGATATCCCGGGGGGAGCTTACGTGACCCGAGGGGTTATATTACCTAATGAGGCCTAATGAGGCATACCCACAATTGCAAGCTCCTTGTGTCGTGGTGGAATCGTGAGTTGACGGTCCTAAGCCAGACAGACACTTGGAGCGTCAATCGTTGTTATGAGAAGTTAGCTCAGCAACCTCTCAAGCAGTAATGCTATCGATGTCATCTCACCACCACCTTTAAAAGTTCACCTACTAGGCGGTGATGACATACTGACATGAGTACACGACAGACGGCATTTCCATCGCCTTCAGCCATCATCTCAACGCGTCCGACGAAAATGGTTGCGATATCCAAATCTTACATACTGGAGACATAGTGGTCAACGTGCAACGAGTTAAAACCCCCCTTTCGCCATGTGGCTCGACAGGTTAACATCACAAACGAGTTCTCCGGGACCATCGTCACAGCCTGTCCGATCATACTCGCCAATGCCACGACGAACCTCAGCGAGCCTTAATCCCTACATAACATCCCAAAGGGCGGGTCAAACTCCCAGAGGTTCGACACTCTCGCTGATCTCGGATGCTTCGACGACATCTCTCCTCGGGACTGGCAAGAAGTCCAATAGCTCTTTCCCAAAGCCCCCGGGCCCCAACACCTCTCGTTCTCCTCCCGAGGAAATATTGCAAAAGTTACTCGAGGCGACGGTTACAAAGGATGTCTTTGACAGTTGTGCTTTGCATTCGATTACACTAGGTGATCTTGACTCTGCCTTTGACTTCGGAGATCTGCCTTTGCACGATATTGCGGTGAGACGTCCGCAAGGGTCGGATTTAGGCAGCATACCGCGGTCCACTCAAGAGTGTAGGTCGCCCACCGACGCTTTCCTTCGTGTCAGTTCTTTGCTGACTCTTACTCGCAGTTGAAAACGAAAGTGGAGCTCTTGAGACGCTACGCCGATCTATCGCAGAGTGCGATGATGTCCTCGGTTCCGTGGAAGCGAATTTTACTAGCTTTCGGAACGACCTCGCCGCCGTTTCTGCGGATATTGAGACCTTACAGTGTCGATCAGCGGCACTGAACATTCGATTAGAAAACAGAAAAGGAATCGAAAGTGCTCTTGGTCCGGTCATAGAGGAACTAAGTGTCTCTCCGGCTATCGTAGCTAAAGTTGTCGAGGGCCCAATAGACGATCACTGGATTAAAGCGCTCCAGGAAGTAGATAAGAGGGTCCTCGCCTATCGGAGGGATACGAGTGGCACCAGGCAAAGCAAGGCCTGGTCTGATTTAGGCCCGTTGCTGGATAAACTGGTTGTCAAGGTATTCAGCTCCAGCTACCAATTTAGTATGCTATTATCTGACAGTCGTTAGGCCATTGAGAGGATCCGGGACCATTTAGTTGCTCAAATCAAAGCTCTCCGGTCTCCTAATATCAACGCCCAAGTTATCCAGCAACAAAACTTCTTGCGTGTTAAAGACGCATACGGCTTCCTCTATAGGCATCACCCGACTCTTGGGGATGAAATTTGCCTGGCATATATGAACACTATTCGGTGGTACTACTTGAGCCAGTTCTCGCGCTACCATCAGGCGCTAGATAAAATCAAGCTTCATGTGTTGGACAAGTACGATGTTCTTGGGCATGAGGATGCTTCTCGAAAGCCGTCACTTCTAGCTTCGGCAAAACCAGCTGGCCCACAACATGATGCTTTCAACATCGCTCGTCGCATAGACATTCTCAAAATGAGAACCCAAACGGCGCTGCCATCCTATCTCGCTGAAGAGAGCAAGATGACGAATTACCTTGAAGTCCCGTTCCGTAACTTCAACCTTGCGTTGATCGATAACGCCACGACCGAGTATACCTTTCTTTCGAACTTCTTCTCCCCACCAATGACGCTATCTAAGATCGCGAAGCATTTTGACTACATTTTTCACCCAACATTCGCCCTTGGCCAAACATTAACAAGGACTATCGCCAGCGACACGTACGACGCGTTAGGCCTTCTCCTCTGCATTCGACTCAACCAGCATTTTGCTTTCGAGCTACAACGTCGCAAAGTGCCTACTATGGAGGGCTACATCAACGGCACGAATATGCTTCTGTGGCCTAGACTGCAGCTTGTCATGGATCATCACTGCGAATCCGTTCGGCAATTGACAGACTCTACCTCGGCACGGCCCGTTGCGCGCTCCGCCAGCGAACAGGCGAAGCTCTCGGTAGCCCCGCACGTCGTCACTCAGCGCTTCGGACAGCTCCTCCAGAGCATTTTGTTGCTATGCGCTGAAGGGGGGGATGATGAACCTCTCATGTCTAGCATCCGCCGTCTACGAGCCGAGGTAGAGGCATTCCTTGCAAAGCAGTCGAGGCTGTACAGTGACAAACGAAAGCAGGAGCGTTTTCTTTATAATAACTACTCTCTCATCGTCACAATCATTGGCGACACCGAGGGTAGAATGGCGACGGAACAGCAGAGGTACTTTGAGCACCTTAGGGATTCGTTTCAAGAGGCATTGGCCTAATGGGTATGCTAGGACTGGATTACGAGAATAAATACCGTGTCTCTTCCTAGGCAAAAATGATAGTATCACAAGATTATAATAGTCTATTATATTTTCGTTTAGGATCGGTTGCCCTTAATTACATCTTTCGGGTATCATCATGTGCATAAATAATCACCATCAAAACTTAGAAAGTCATGTGTTGCGTGGCTAGTTGTAGGCACAGACAGTGACAAGCTAAGCCGACGACTGAATTTTGGGGG